>JAOWBL010004876.1:61263-91953 GCA_028564865.1 Zenarchopterus dispar | reverse complement strand
ACACACACACACACACACACACACACACACACACACACACACACACACACACACACACACACACACACACACTCTTAATAAAACATGAACAAAAATAGCTATTTTATTTTCAGCCTGCTAGCTGAGTAAACAAGTTGATTGCAGGTCTTTACTGTCTTTATGACTGACCACTGTCATTGCAAATTCTCCTCATTGTCACCGCTCTCTTGCGATTCAAAGTTGATTGGCCTTCGTGCTTGGGGCTCCAAGTGTTTGCTTGGTATGTCTGTTGGCAAGCAGCGCCTCTGATTATGCTAGCAGTGTCCAGGCATTCATTTCTTTTTTTTTTCATTCATTCATACCTAACCCAGACTTAATTAATGGTGAGGGTGCAGACTCTATCTCCAGCTTTAAATTTGTGTGGTTGAACATCGGTGAAAACCTGCTTTGGTCCTCACATACATCACTATCACTGGAAAGGCACAACAGAGTCTGGCTTTTTTTTTTTCTGAAGAAGTTTAAATGAACCATTCTGCCACAGAGGCTATTAGTAAACTTCAACAGGTGCTCTGGAAATTTCCATCACATTTTGCATCACAAAGTGGTTTTCCAGCTACACCAAGGAGGACAATCTGGCAAGGAGCCCCTGCCAAGGCTCATCATGACAGTATGGTACACTATTAGGACCCAACTTCCTGCAGTTTGGAACATTTCCCAGGATTCTTGTAAGGGCAGGGTTTTGAGGATCACCCGTTACCCAGTACATCCGCCCATCTCTTCATCCACTTCCAACTGGCCCACAAACACACCTCCCAATCCCACACCCAGACTCCACTCATCCCTTCTATATTATTCTGTCTAGTATGTATTTTTATGTTAAGTGTCAATACATCTTTAATACTGTTTTCATGTTTTTTTTTAATTATAATCAACTAGTTCCATCTTATATTCATTATATTGTTGTTTGACCTTCAATAAAACTACATCATGTCACAGGGGAGGGGTTTCTGACATATCCAGCTGGGAGGAGGCTTTAATGCAGATCCAAGAAAAGCTGGACAGATCATATCTCTCGGCTTGGCAACACTTTGGTATTCCTGCAGAAGAGCTGGGGGCAGGGGGTGGCTGGTGAGAGGGAGGCCTGGGCCTCTCAGGCTGCTGTCCACGTGACTTCCTGATAAGTGGAAGTTAATTGAAGGGAAGCAAATTCTACTACTACTACTTTAATGTGGGAAACAAGAGATTAAACCAATGATTCCTTATGTTGGTGGATGATTCTAGAAAAAGCAGAAATTAACAATGTGCCAGCAAGAGATTTATTACACAACACAAGAGGTGTTGTTTGCAAAATATATTTAGCTGAAAGAAATTAATTTGGCAATATGTTCAAAACTGGGATAAAGCAAATTAATTGTAGCACTGATGGACTCAAGTTAAAGTAAAGCATGCATTGGCTCCACTGATAAAACTGTATTAGTCTGTGCAGCAAAATGAAAGCAAAGAGAAAAGTAATTCCAGTTTGCAGCATGCCTCAGGGAAATCAGTCATTATATTAGTCATTGACCATTTTTCAATAAGCAATAACATGATGTGTTTTCATCTAGTTCTGCAAGAGCTTAGATAAGTAATGAGTAATCAGTGCTGTGGTGTGTTCACACTGCGCTTATCAGATACCATTTATTCCAAGCATAATGCTCCTGAAGCTGCCAGGGGCATATATTACTCCTAGCGCATCGGGGAAAGGTGTGTAAAAATTTCATGAACTGTCTACTCTGAACCCACATTTTCATTATGGGTTACCAATCATCGCAGAGAATATCTAAACAGAAAGGAGAAAATGTTGTGAAATATAATAACAACCTTCCTTGCCTTTTTCTATCACTAAACAGAAATGCCATCAGACAGGTAACATAGTTAGTGTTGCCTTCCTGCCTGCATTTGATATGTTGAGACAAAGCACAAGACCTCCTGAAAGTCACAGCTGTTGCCCTCTGTGATCTCTGATGCCTGCGGCATGCGTCAACTGTCCTGGCTGTCACTGGTAACCCTGGGACGTCGCCATGGTGACAGCCTCATCATAGTGACGACTCTGTGGGCTGAAAATAAATCTGTTATGTTCCACCTGATATTATGATATTCAGTGTTCCAGCAATGCTGCGTATGGAGTGGTGGGATGGGGTGGTCTAGTACCTCTACAAATATTTATATCTTCAGTTTCAGTCTCCTGACATAGAGTCTCAGTCATCCAGGTCATCATAATCCCAACAAGCTCAAACAGAAGGCAACTGAACTTCTTTTCTTGGTATCAAGGATAAGGGACACGCTTCTGATGGCAGAAATATCCACATTCTGGTCAGAGAAGACATGGTTGAAAGAGGAGTAAAAGAAGCCATCCATATTTAACAGGGAAAACCAACATCAAACTGAAGAGACAGAAAACTACAACACAACCTTGACTCTCTCCATCCCACGAGTTTCACATTCACACCTTAAGTCATGATACCCTCACAAAACATCTCACATGCTGATCAAGTAAACAACATATGAACCAAGTTTCTATTAACGGGAGACTGGAATAAAATCTAGGAGGCTGCAGATTTAACACGGCCAATCTTGTCCTGGTTCCTTTCAACGGACACGGCGCTATTTCCATTAACAGACCTGGTAGGATCCAGTGACTGTACACCATTTCATACAGCAAGGAGTGGCCAGGGGCTATGTCCTGTTTGGTTGTCTGACAAAAAATATCAGTTCTTCAGCTGACCACTGGAAGCTGTCTCCAAAAGCTGTTTTTCTGTATTAAAATGTCCAACTTTGCAGCATAAACAAACAAGTTTACAGCCTAGTTCAAAATGACTGTTGTGGCCTCTGTAGCTTGAAGTTACTTTCACGATAACTGTACTTGGGGTGAATTTTTATGTATCACATGAGGTAGAAATGTATAAAGCCACAGATTTACACACAAATAGGGGTGTCATCATTTGTTTATAGGCTGCCTAAGTTTAATGGCTAGCTGTCATTGCTTTAGCTACTTAGAGATTGAATTTTGAACTGTGAATAAAGATCTTATGGAGCACAATGATTATTATTTTAAAGAAAAAATAAATAGTGCATGTTGTGTTGTTCGATGTACCGAGACACTGCTGTGACTGGTTTTGGGTTGGCCTGGAAGGTTTTTGGGCTGAAGCTTGGCAAAGCAGTCTGAAGCTATTATCTTTGCTGATGGTTGAAGGCTGACAGGAAGCCTGACCAGAAGACAGCGGCTGGACTGCCTCTAGCTGACTGGCTTTTAGGTCTTGCATAAGCTTGGTCCTCTAGTTTTGCGACCTTTACATTGGGTCATTTCAGGACTCTTCCAAGTTGACTAAGAGGAATGAAAGCCAACAGGGAGCTGATTGCACTCTGTCATATTCAGCTGCCCCACCTGAGCCCATAAAAGTTCCTGTAGTTTATTTGTGAAAAGTGTAAAAGTGTCAGGTGCCTCCTGGAGACACTTTAAAAGCTTGTGTACAGCCCCAAATCAGTGAAAGTTGCGAGAATGTGGAAAAACAAAATGTGTTAGTAGATCTAATGTGATCTTGATTCAAGCCTTCGAGAGTAAATAAATAAAGACGCTTATATTTACTTTTGAGAACATTTCTCTGCAGACAACATGAATCCAAGACAACATTAGCCTCAGGGTCTTAGAGGAGTGTGCTGGACAGCTTGCAATAATCATTCTGCACCTCCCTAAATGAAATTCTGTTTCCATTTTTTTATATTTCTCTTTTTACTGTTCAGCTTCTGGCTGTGTATTAAAGAAAAGTCTAATTTTCTACAAATTGGGGCAAAAAGTGAAACTTTGGCTCTCTTGGGTCTCACAGCTCTTGGTCAGTTTTAGAAATAGAAAATCTGAGGAGACTAAAAGTTTTAATTTACAAAAGAGTCTAGGTTTTTCTCCTGCTAGGGAGTTATTTTTTACTTGCCATTGTTTCTATAAATATTTGCTGGGGAGTCATGTTCTGTGTCTCTGAAAAAGTGCCTAGAGACGATTTATTACTGTAATAGTCACTATGTAAATTAAACTGAATTCAATTCAGTTGAAGATCTTTGTAGATAAGAACATCAGATCACGCAAAAACACAGAGGCGAACACAGTGGCGTGCTTTTTTTTTTTTTTTTGCTGTTTACTATGATGATGATAGTTTCAGTAATAGGTTTAAATAAATAACAAAAGGGAAATTCTTTACAAAAGCCTGACGTTTTACAGAATCATCTAAGCTTTATGCACCTGCATGTAAAAGCAATCTCAAATTAACTGTAAAATGAATAAAATCTGCATATCTGCCTTACATAACACACCTCATTTAATGGACACGTTTATCCAAAGCACCACAAGTAGAATAATGAGCACTCTGGTAGTGATAGCTGTGCAGTGAATGAGAGGTTTAGTGCAGCTCTCTGCCAGCTGAACTTGCTGCAAAAAGCTCACTAAGCCTCAGCAGAAGATAACATCACTACCTAAGATGAGCTTTTTTCACTCTGCAGGGCTCCACTAGTGTTATATTAAGAGATTGTGATCTTCCAGCCACCACCTGCATAACAGTACTCCAACATGTAGTATTTTCTGCTCCTTAACAGATCCTTTCCCTCCATATGGCCCAAATTAAACGTGCTAATGTATCCTGCTGGGTTACTCATTTGGGTCCTTGAGGTGAAATGGAGCAGTGGAAGTATTTATGCCATCCTACTTTCTGATATACAAGCCAGTCATTGTCATGGAAGCTCTCCTTTTACTAGTTCTCCGTCCTAAGAATTTATAACCCTTCTCAAAGATGTTCATACGCGGCTGCTCATGGCTGGACAGTCACGCTCACTGACTGTGTTATTCATCGGGGTCAGAGTGCCCTTCTCACTTGACTGACATCTGTTCCCGCCAAAAATTAATCTGTCAGTAATTGATGTGGGTGTCTTATATGCAAAATTGTTGCAGAAGGTTTCAACTGAGTCAGTGCAGCATGCTAATGAAAGGTCACCAAAAAAAAACAAAAATTTCTGCAGAACAGGAAACTACACTACAGGAAGTAATGAATACTTCACTGTGAATCACTGAGAAGTCTATTACCTTCAACCAAAGATCTGAGATACTTAAAAAGAATAATTTATGAAAAAAGCTTTAACTTCAGTCGATAATTTTATTTTGAGAACTCACATGACAAATGCAGTAAATATAGCTTTTATGTGTTTGCATATCAACCCTGAATGCCACATTTCCTGCAGTAGAGCGCTCATTATATTTCTGTTCAGATTATTCAAATATAACCGCTTGTTAAAGCATCAAACTTCTAATCGTAAATTGCCAAAATCCTGGGATGTAACCTGAAAGATAACTTGATGGATAAAGTTCATTTACTTCAGTTTTGGTTTTATATCTCTGGTATTTGGTCCCCATCTTACATGTTAAAATTGTTTTTGTCAAGCTGATACAAAGGGAGTGTATTCAGTATAAAATTCAAATGAATAACGAAGAACTTGTCTTAGGATTTGCTCATAATCAAAGTTGTCCAAATTTCCTGCAATTCAGGATTTACATGTAATCATGTCACATGTATCTTAAGATTTTATTTTTCTTAAAGTGGATCCGATATGCCTAAACATGGATACAAAAGAGTGACTATTTATTGTCCTTTTTTTTCTAGAGTAACAGTTTGCAAGAGCTGATTCCAGAGTGCTTCATGTCCTGACCATCTGAGCAGATGGTGACGAGGGAGTCCAGGAGATTTCTTCAGAGAGGGGCAAGCAGGTGGGTTCACAGGTGAGGCATCCTTTTACAGGTGGTGAATGGCTGTCAGTACACGGAGAATCTGGACGCAGAAGACTAGAATTAGTAAACAGGCAAAAGTAACACATGATATTTGTTCAGGCAAAATGACTACATGCCAGACAGGAGAATATGGCAATGAAAGGAAGGCCTGAGTAGATGTAATGCTCAGCTAATGACTTGCAGATGTGCAAAATCTTCTATAGGAAGGGGAGGAGCCGACCTGGAACAGACCACACCCACACATGCACACAGCAGCCTGCCGATCCTCAAGATATATCTGATGGCTCTGCTTATTAACATTAAGAACAACGTTGCAGGAAAATGGGAAATCAGACTGTTATAAAGTTTTTAAAAATATCTATTTTCTATTCATTCTTATCGTGGGTCTGAAATTATGGCTCCATGATATAGCAGAGAACATATTATGTGCAAGCAAATGCTGATCCAACTGTGTCATCTGTCAACTAGTTAATTAACTTTTATTACAAAACATGATTTTAAGTAACTGTCAAAATTTGCAAATAACTGGATTTTTTTTTTCTGAAGGACAAAGCATGGCAGATGTCGGGGGGCTTACACACCAGCTCAGAGAATCAAATTTATACTCGATTGAAAGTTAAAGTAAACAAGCTTGTGTTGTGGTGTTTACAGGAATTTTCTAATCTATATCATCTCTGTGTAATACACCTTGGATTCATTTTGTGGAGACGCCACACTGCTGAGGTTAGAGGGTTGTGCAGCCTACTGGGAGAAGTTTAAAGGAATGGACCGAGTCACAACGATACCCGCCTCATTTTCCACATGGGAGTTTCAGAAATGTTCAACAGAGACTACTGGGATTTAAACAGTAATAAAGAATTTACCGCTGCCACAGTTTATCATAGCAGAATTGAACCCCAGCCTCCACCCCCTTCGTCTGGCATGCTCAGATATGCTGCATCCATGGACTGTATATGAATGACTGGACAAAGCTTCTGTGACGTTATCGTTACATTTTTTGCATAGACGGTTGTGTGGCATACATTTTTGAGGCTTTGGGCAGCGTCATATTGGCAGGAGATTGAATGGGGTGATGCTACTGAAACAATATCCCAAAAGAACCCAAACAAATTGCTACCACAAGTATTGGTGGGACTCCACCAGGACCCGCCTATGGGCCAAGGAGACCAAGCAATGTGCAACGGGTAATGGGTTGCTTGGTTGCAATGACCCAGTCACTCACAACTCCACGGCTCACTCATAAAAGCAAAACTGAATTATGCATTAATTTGTGGCTTCACATAATCTAACTTGAAGTGGTAGAAAAAAATTCTCTCCCTGTATAGTAGATTTCATGGATCCAGCCATGGAGATTGGAAGTCAGCCCTTGTCATCCACACAGTACGCATGTTTATTTTTGCCATGAAGTTTAAAATTTTAACACAGAAATCAACAGGAATGGACTTAGTTCAGGAGCCAGCCTCCAGTAGTTCTTTAATACACTGGACTTTTTGGTTTCTTTCAAAGATGAAAACTGGATGTTGTTTGCATCTGGGTCCTGTTTAGACCAGGACATCAGCACATGGCTGCAGACTACCTTGGCTCTTTTCTGTTGAGGAAAATTTTCAATTTCCTTCCCCTCACCTTAGTCGAAATGAGACACTGCCGAATCAAAGCTTTTGATAGCCTTCTGCGGAGCAGACATTGAGAGCATCCTTACCTACAGCATCTCTGAGAGGGGCTCAGTTGCAGGCAGGAAGACCCTGGAGTGTGTAATCATGACTACTCAGAAAATCATTGGTGGGCCCCTGTAATCACTGGGTAACATCGCCAGTTCCTGGCACCTCCACAGAACCTTAAACATTAAACACAAAGGACCCCACACACCTCACACACCATCTGTTTGAACTTTTACCATCCGCCAGACAATCCAGGTCTGTGGAAACACACACATCCACATTTCAAAACAGTTTCTTCTGTTTGCACTTTGATTTCTTGAAATAACATCTTCCAAATGCAATAAATCAGCTCTTTGTGAACATTGCAAAGCCGTGTGCATTATTATCATTGGCTTTTAAATCTGAGTATGATTGAGTAATGTTTTGAGGGTTGCACCAAGAAAAACAGTCCCCTAGTTTCATTGTATGCTTTGTCTTCAATGTCAAAGTATTTCCAAAATCCGTCACTTCATGGCTTATAGTAATTTTTTTATCTATAATGCCAATAACTTAAAACAACAAAGGCCTGCTATTGCTAACCCTCTGTGTTTTATCTGAGTGTCATGAAATGGGATAAATGCAATGCATTAATTATTTTTAAGGTCTGCTGGTCTGCTGAAGCAGGGAAACATCTAAAGAATGCAGGTCAGCAACCCTTGAGGACCAGAACTGGGCAATCCTGCTTTAAGGGCTTCATATATAAAAAGATTTTTTTTTAACTTCTGTCCTGGACTTAGCTGAAAGCTCATAAAGGGAAGCCAGAATTGAAGAATTATGAATATTTGTGCTAGCAGTCATCAGAATTGTGGCTGCAGCATATTTGGATCAGCTGGAAGCTGCTCAGAGTAATTTTAGGACATTCTGTTATTTAAAGAATTGATGTAGTATAATCTTGAAGTAACAAGTACTTGGACAAGTTTTTATACATCATGCTATGAAAAGACTTTCTTTATTTTTATATATTTGTCTTTCTTTATTTTTAATCTTAAAAAGGTGATAGGAGATAGGTTGAGAAACTTGTTTTTATGCAATTTAAAGAACAAATCCTGTTTAAAAATAATTCTACAGCCCCTTAAAGTAGCACTAGATGCAAAAATAATGCCTCCAGCTTTTTAGCTTATTGGTCTCATCTGGCTTCAGGGATACATGTAGCTGAAAATTTATAACAAATGGCCAAATAATATTAATAACAGAAGCATGTTTAGAGTGAAAAGTGAAGGCGTGAGTACAGAACCCTGTGGAACGCCTTGATCTCCTGTGGTGTGTGATAAAGACTCATTCACTTGAACTAATTAGGTGCTTTAAAGCTGTTTAGATGTTTAATCCTCCATACAAGAATTTTGTGATCAAACATATGAAGTGCAGCACTGAAATCTTTGTAAATATATTTTCACTACAAATACACAATGGCACATTATATATGCTGAGTAGGTAGATGTGAGCATGTATTCATGTGTGTGGATCCAGATATTAGCATGTAAATTAAACTCTCTACATCAGTAAAGCTTTTAAAAAAGTTCAAAAGAGTTGTGTGTACACACAACTCTTCCCTCTTGTTAAGTGTGTACCCCTTTGTAACTGGAGCCTAAAAGCAAAGAGAACCAGTAAGACACCATAAACCAGGGCACTTTTAATGCAGGCGTTCTGACAGATTCACAAGAAGCTCTCAGGCTGGGAGCGAGGCTCTCTGTTAACCTTGAACGTCCACACGAAGAAATATGTCGAAGCCATAATGTACTGGAATGTTAATTGTGGCATTCGTCATAACTCTGAATCAAAGTCACACATGCACATGCAAAACGGGCTGTCTAGACTTGCCCAGGAGTCCCTGCAGCGCTGTCAGAGCCGCCCAGTATCAGTTACAGCATCCCGTCTCAAGGCCGCTGCCTTCAGGGGTTTCGTCTCTCAACCTGCTGTAAATCGAAAATGAAAAACAAGTCAATATAACTCATACAAAACAGTGAACTTCCTTCTTGTTACAGTGACAGGGGGAAAAAAGCACGGCATGATGAATCTGACGGAGGAATTTGGCCGGCGCTCAGAGGCCAGCTGTGCCAAGCAGGTATCCTTGTTATAAATCAACTCTCTGTTCACCAAAATGAGCGCAGGGGTTGTAATGTAGAAGTAAATACCACATGGAGGTGAGCCTGAGGCAGCTAGATGAAATCACTGATTTCAATAATACACACTGTTTTGTTTTAAAGTTCACTTCAGTTAATCTCATCACTTTAAGCCTTTTTAATACTTTACTTTCCTCCAAGCTTTATGTAAAAAAAAACAAAAAAACCCCTGCATATTCCTTTGATCATTTAAACATTTTCTGCTGCCTGTTGTCTTCTTGGAAATAAAAAAGACGTGAAATTGCTGTTAAGTGGTACTGTGGACTTGCAATTTTGGTAACGTCATAACTTTGTGCTGTCGTTTTCTCTTTGGCCGAACAGTCAGAGCTGCTCATTATTTAGTGATAACGAGGCAGATAGTTCAATGAAGGGAAGCTTTTCCTCTTTTGTTCTCTTTGAATCAGGAAATGTCGCCTGCTTCAAAGAGAGGACTGTTGTGATCACAGGAGCCGAAAATGTCACATCATTTTGAATTAAGAGCCGTGACTGCAGATGGGCTGGAAAAGAGTCCTTTTTGAATTCTAGGATCATAATGAGCTGTGTGTTTTGTTTTGTTTTGTTTTGTTTTTTTTCCTACAGCTTCATCAGGTCTGATGATAATGGCATACAATCTTTACCCATTGAATACTAATGAAACTAAAAGTAACCTGGATCAACTTTTTTTTCCAGGCTCTTCATCAATACAGATGTGTCTAAATGTTTTTCTTGGTAGTGACATCTAAATCTCTAAAAATTCAGAATTGTATCTGCTAGCAGTAGCCTGAGGAACTCCTAACAACTGAACGTTGCCGTTTCTGTTTCGTTCACTCACCTGCACTGCCGTCTCATGTTCGTGTCTTTTCAGTTGTTTGCTTTTTCTGATCTTTTGCCAACATTCCCCTGGCTCTGCTACATGAAGCAAACATGTTCTCCATTCTTAATCTTGCAAACAAAGCTCCGGCTGTTTTCAGAGTCCAACACCAGAGCAGCTTAGATGACTGTAAATATTGGAAAATTGGGTTGCAGTCATGAAGCGGGAAAAATGAGAAAACTGAGGTCATGTCCTGGGTGTTGATTCATTTTTTATTGTGCATTTGAAAGTTTTACCACCACTCAGGATAGAAGAAGCATGAGAAAGAAAGACGAGAAGGAGGAGCAGTAGATTTGAGAAGTTGTAATCATGGAGTTGTAGTTGTGCAAAGCAAAACAAACAAAGTATCCAACTGTCTTTGTGTATATGTTAACATTATTCTACATATTCATGATTATATATATATTAATGTTTCGCCATATTCATTAAAAGGATCAATCTACATAACTTAGTTTCCTTAGTTTTTACACTAACAGCTCTTCTCAGGGTTCATCATTACTGAACTAATAGCCTTGAAACATACTGAATAAAAAACCCACTTTTTTTACTTAATAGTCTGATAATAAACTACAGCCAGAATCTCAGATTTGAGTCACTATTAGATCTAATTCCAGGGCATGCTTGGTTGAACTTCCAGCTGTTCATAACACGTTCCCTGCTTATGGAGGGGGGGAAAGGGCTCAGTAAAGCAGAGAAAGCTTCTCTCCAGATCGCACTTGCAGATGTTTGTGTTGCTTATGCCAGTGAGATTAAATGGAAGTGGAATGCTGGGAAGAGATTCAGCTCACATATTGTCAGGGTGGTACTCGGGTGGAGGGAGTTTGCTGGGAGGATGCTCCCTTCAGCCAGCTGGATAGTGAGATTTCAAGATTTTCTGTGCCACAAATAAGAGGTAGATAAATTAGCCTTCAGGGGTTCATGCCATTTCCTGGATGGATCAAAGCCGTGCTATTTTAGACTTCACACTTGAATTTGTCTTTTTCACAACTGTTTCAAGACTGTTGAATGTGCACGTCTGTATAGCCTGTGAGTTTTGAACTTCTATTAAGTTAATTTGGTCTGACTTTATCAGTATAGCACAGTATATGCTTCTATTAAAGGATGCCCGCTTTTAATCAAATTACATACACTAACTTAGTGAAAGGTGTCTGCAGAAAAAAAATATGAGCGACCGGGTGTGTTTTATGAGTTGCTTTTTTTGCACGTGTGCTCAACAGTGATGGGCACAACCTTACTTTTTCTCACAATCAGGGTGGAAAGATCTCACCTTGGAGAGGGTGTGAATCAGCTCATTCAGAAAGATAAAAATAAACACACTGGTAAGCCCGTGACTGCACTGAGTACCATTTCATTACCATAAACATACACTCTAGTTTATTTTGACTTAATCCCACATACACAGCTCTGCAAACACCACATAAAGACCAAAAATAAATGGAACTTACTCCAGTAAACTTTGCCTGAAAACTGCACTGATCATGATGAAAAATGAATATTTGAAAATATAAAGTTTTAGTAACAAATGGGCTCACCAGAAGGTGCAAACATGACAACATCCTGGTAATTCTTATGTCATAAAGATCTTCCATAGATGAGCGCAACAGATCAATGAACTTTGCCTTTATGCAAGTTGCATTTTTTTTTTTTTTGCACTGCTGGGGTGCAATGATTAGTTGACATTGTTGATCCATCCATCCATTTTCTAGACCCGCTGAATCCATTTCTGGGTCACGGGGGTCTGCTGGAGCCAATCCCAGCCCATGACATTGTTGATAAGAATTGAAAATAAAAATGGTCACCAATGGATTTAATTGTCAACTGTTGTCTGGAAAAAAAAAGTCTTGTCAGAAAAAAACACTAGCTGATCAGTTATTACTACATTTTTAGATACAGGGGTCAAAAAATGACCGTTCAGTCTGCCTTCATCAAAATGCATGAATGATGTCATCAAAGGCCCAGAGTTATTGTATCTTGACATCTGTAATATTGAATCCCCACGTCATGTGTTTCAGGCACCTGTTGCCTTTTATGTTTCAAAGATGCTTATTATTTCTCTTTGGTTCTGTGTTTACAGTGAAACAACTGTAAACTATCCATCATCCATCCATCCACCCATCCATCCGTCTGTCAAATTTCCACAACACACGAGAACACGAGCAGTAACAAATTAGGGCTCGTTTATTTGAAACTGTTCACCTTTTTCTCACCGACATTTAACACAGACAAGCCTTCGTGGTCCCTCTGCCTAAGACATAGTCAGCGACAATATGAATCAACAGGAATGGCTTATGATGGATGAAAAGCTCTCTCACGCGCACACACAGACACCCCACATCTAGAAGTACACACATACGATATGCAGGGACAAATACAAAAATGCACATCACAACAACTAATATCGAGCACAGTCTAGCCATTTAACGTAGACATCAACGGAGAAGGAGCTTAAAGTGCATACAGGAACAGAGGAGGGCCACTCTTGCTCTCATCAGTAACCTTTTTAAATTATGACAACAACCCCTCACGAAAGCAATGACCTTAGTGACACTTGAAAGCTTTACAAAAAGCACATCACTACCAGCTTTTCAGCTCAAACTGTGCCTTGAATCATGATACAATGACACTGCATAGTTCATTTTGTTAGTCTTATACATTATTGCAGTACAATGTAGGTCCAGGTTTGGGGTCTGGGCATGAGCCACGGGCTGGAGGGTCACGCGAAAAAGTCGGAATAGTCCAGTGAGATAAGAGAAATAAATCCAGCACAAGAAAGGGCCCAGTGGGTTGCTTTTTTGAAACAGATAATCCGTATGAGGACAAGGGAGAACTGAGGGTCCAAACATGGTATGAAGATGTTCAGTATCCTGAATGCATAGTAGGACGACAGAGGCTGAGAGGACTCCTTGGCCTTGTCTTCTCCGCATGGTTTGGTCCATGAGGCAGGCAAAATGTTCAATAAGGGGCAAAGAGGACTTGTGGGTGGGAGGTTCTGACAGGCCCAGGGGCTTGACGGAACAGTGCAGATGGGACAGTTCGGAAGAGGCCGGGGGTCGGGGCGTGATTCGGGACGTGGTTTGTGCGGTGCGTGAAAGAGTTGCCGAGGGCGGCGGCAGCGGCTGCAGCTACTGCTGCCAGGTGAGCAGGTATGATCTGAGCAGTCAGAGGCTGACGCTGGCGCCCCTTCCCCAGAAGCAGCTTTATCTGCTGGCGAAAGACAAAACAGAGTTAAAACAGCCACAGGTTAGACAAGATCATATAGCAAATACAAACGAAGAACTGTATATGTCATGAAAAACAATTCAGCATAATTATAATGGCAAAGTTTTATTTCATTTATTTTTAAATTTTATGATCAGTCATTTAAGATGACTGAGACAAATGCCATGAATAAATTAAAGTTACAGAAACATTCTGGTAGCAGCTCTGATAGCTTTTCTCTCATGTGTGACAAATCACATTCCCAAAGCCAGAATGTTCTCCTTCTGTAGAGGCTTCAAACTGTGATCAGATGATGAAATCAGTCCTTCATGAGGACAATGAGAAGATGTCTGACAGTGGCGTTCAGGTCTCTACTTCAACCCCAGCTAATCTGCTTATTTAAATATGTTATTCTCACTCTGTGCTCGTAAAGCTATAAAACACGAGTGGCATCAAAAAGTGGTATGAAACGTGGTTTTTGACTTCCAAAGTAAATTTCTTCTGAAACCCTTTGACATGTTTACTCAGCCTCCTAAGTAAGGTCGGCGTACAACTTGGAGCATGCTCATGGTACTTTTATTTTGAAAATTGACCAGACTGTTTATGCCATTTTGTCTAAGTTCCTGCTCGCAAAGCATCACACCAGACTCACTGCATGTCTTTAGAGGAGTAGAGAAGATGATTGCTTCTAAACTTCTCCTGGTGGGACCAAGGGGTTACGTCATCACCCAAGTAGCGTAAAATCAGCAAAAAAGTTCAGCCATGGTACTTTAAAACAAATCAATACTACCAGCTCTTCTACCTCACACAAAAAAGGAAAACAGCTTACACCCAAAGGTACAAAACAAACACTGGTATTAATGATGTCATGCATTCATAACAATCTGGAGCTGTCCGATGTGAATATACACTTATACAACATTTAATTGGTTTATTTCACTCCAGCTGTTATGTCATATATCGCCATTGTGTTTCTCCATAGGAAAATACATCAAATACTGAATTTATCTACTGTAAGAACTTCTGTAATCTAGATCAAAGCAACCAAACCAAGAACTGTTCTCAAACACAGAAATAGACATTTGGTTTCCATTTGAGAATTGGATAGTTAAACGTAAGAAAAATGCCACTTTTATCTCAGCATGGGCATGTTTATGAGATTTAACTCGATATTAAGCACACAGGCCAGTTAAATATTTACAATAAATATCTGTTTGTTGCTTTCACAAAATGTGTGCAACAGAAAACATGGAGGCCGGTGCCTCTTCTGCAGCAGAGCACTGAAGAGTCAGAGAGCTTAATGAGGCATTAAAAAAGGTGTCAGAAATCCAATGTAATTGCTAACTATGTTCCAGATAATCAGCGACTAAGATATATCAACACCTTATTTCATTTTCAGTTGTTTACAAGGGTTTTCTGCAGCCTGGACATCAACCATGTGGGTATTATGTTTTTTTTCAGCTCTGCTGCTGTATATTTATATGTATGTGTATGTCGACAAAATGTACAAAGTCAGATGAATCAATCCGAATTTTAAAATGACCAAATTATGTTCCTCTGTGTTTTCTGACTTACCTTCAATCATAAAACTGACAATAACACAACCATTCATTATTTTAATGTGATGAACGGTCACCTCAGATATGACCTGAGGCTCAAAACACAAGCTAAATGTGTTTGCTACCAGCGTCAGCTCATCTGGTATCCTTAACATACTACAAAAATATTTAGCTTTTATTATGCTAAGAACACTCTTTATTTCCTGTTTTTTTCTAACGTTATCTCTGTGTGATGTCATAGAGGGCAGAATTTCTTTCTTTTGTTGTCCTGTTCTGGTCTGGCAGCAGAACCCGAGTCTGAGACCATAATCCATCCAGGGTTACATCTGCATTATGACTGGGGTCAAAGGACCTGGTGTACAGCAACTGCAAGAATATCTAAATGTATCTACTTTCTTTTCTTTTTTAAAGTCATATTTCATGATCACCTCTGAATTTAACTATTAATAATGGACATAAATTGATTACTACTGGAGAAGTGTGACAGACACTTAGTGGACAAGTCTACCCTCAGGGTACAACTAAAATATAGGTTTGTCTCTCTATTACACAAAAAAATGTTTTTGCTTCCCATCTGTCTTTAAAATTGTCTTCCATCTTCAAAAGTTTTATTTTTGGGGGGAGATTTTTGTTTCATATCCATAATTTAACCACAAAAATGTTGTAGAAAATAGCTTAATTCTAAATTGCTGCCATCCAGAGGGTGGATGCCATCACTGTAAAGGAAACTAAATCAAAATGATTTGTGAGACATGTTGCTCCATGTATCACTCCAAAACAGTATAGAAATGTTTTTAAGCACATAATTGTCTTTTTTATTTTCTCACTGGCCAGATAAAATGAGGCGTTGGCCCGGATTTGGACATATACAAGAAGACTACTAGCCTGAGTTGCAAGTGGTAAGTAAAACAGTTGTTTTCACAACCGCAGTATGTGTGCATTTTCGGCAGAAGACATCATACGAGCACTTCAAAGTTAAACATTTCTTAGCTGGAAAAGAAAACAAATGAAACAAATTTTTAAAAAAGAAGTGACAGACAATAGACACCAACAGCAGCAGCCTCATAGGGTGAAAAGGTTACCAAAGTTATCTGGCCTAATCTTCTGTATCAGTGATGGAAAAGCTCCATCCTCAAAGCACCAATACAGCAACAGCTGTCATGGTTCATCAATCACCGACTCAGGCACCGAAACCCTACGGGAAGCATTCTTTACTCTGTGCTCATCAGAGAAGCTCCTCTCCGTTAACTCAGTCAATGACGGGTTTCGGGAAGTCATTTCACCCCCACTGATAATCCTCCTGCTTGGTTTCGCCAAACAGTGAGTGTGATAAATGTCATTTTCTTATGCCTTTTGTAAGATGAGGACTGAGGCTTTCCCTCAGTTTCCCAACACTGAATCCATATGGCTCCATCATCAATCCAATGTGATGATCAAACTTTTAAACATTTGTTTCAACTCATTTGGCATGTAAAGAAGGTCTGAGTTTGCTACCGAGTTGTGGAAAGTTTAAGCAATGATAAGTGTAAATTTGAAAATACAGGTGTGCATCAGGGCTTGTTTATTCAGTGGGTTATCAGCTGATGTGAACTGCTGTGATGCTGGAGACCGAGTAAGTTAAAGTTGACATTTAAAATCTCCTTGAAACAGTAATTGACCCATGTCTTCATTCCTCCTCCAGCTCGCTGCAACAGACAAGCCTTTGTAGATGCCATTTTAGTCAATAAAAACTTTTTCCAATTAAATTACACTCTTTTGCTGTTCAGATTTTAAAAACAAAGCAAGGCATTAAAGAGTCCAATCATGAAACCTGACATTTCGCTGAATCACGTGCCGTCAAGAGGTCCAACCTTTACCTCTAAGAGCACTTTATATCAGCGGGACTTCCTTTTACGGATAAGCAGAATGTTTTCTCCACTGAAAATAACTTTTAGACAGGAGTCACCGCCAAATAAACTAGAAACTGAAAGTGACTGGAGGTGAAAACAGCAGTATACACACAGTCACAAGTATCAAACTACTTCTGTTCATGAGCTGAGAAGTCTGTCACCCAGGAATGAGTCACTATGCCAACTGTGTTGACACCAGAGTTTGTGTTGCTGATAAAGTGACCGAGGTGTGCGTGGTGACTCACCGGCTGCTTGCTCTGGCCTTTCTGCAGTTTGCTGTAGGGACTATACTTGGGTTTGGCTGGTTTACCTGCTGCTCGGTCTTTGTGACGCCGACTGCTGATGTGCTGAGAAAGAGACAGGAAACAAGCATCACATGAGGCCAAGAGGCTTTCAGTTTGACACTCTGCTCTGGTTTGTGTAATGTGTAAATATATTTTTTACTTTACCAAAATGGTTAAAAAAACATTACAGATATTTTTTTTTCTTTCATACTTTAAGAAGTTGCCTTAAATTTAATAGCTGTGATGTAACCATTGGCTTAGACAACCACCCAGAATATTGACCGTATTTTTAAAAAAAAAACAAACATCTGTGACGTCATCGGTCTCTGAAGAGTGGGTTTGAAGCATGTACTGTGTAAAACAATGAACGAAACATTAGGTCACATGACCCATTGGTTTCTGAAGACTGGTTTTAAAGCCCGTTTTTCTTTGTGTGGGGTGCAGCCATGTTGTTTTGGAAGTCAACGAAAACACACCCAGTTAATACAAACGGGTAGTTGCTTTGTGAAGCGCCATAGCGTGATGATTATAGATGAGGAAGTGATAACAGCTAGGCATTGTCTGTGGCTACTGTCAATCAGTCATATTAGAAATAAATGTAATGCTTTATATATACTCTTCTGATATGATACAAAAAATTCACTACACTGAGAAATGTCATGAATGTGAAATCAAATGATAGAGATCTAAATGGTATTTTGAACCAGGTTGTAAGTATGTTTATTTCTGCTCTAAAGTCAGACATTTTAACATGGAGGGTTTGAAGCCTGCTTGTTGGGGCATTGGGTGATGCCATCTAGGCAGGAACTTACTCCACCCAAACCTGGTTCCTCCAAAAATAGGCAAACAGGTGGAACAAACGGGGACGTCATTTAACTGGACCATGACCACCTCATCTCAGTTACCACAAGCTTGCTTTTTTAGTTTACATTAGCCCCTGCTAAAGTACAGTCTTTCTTAACATTATTTTGCGTTCAGTCTGATTATTCATCCATCCTCGTTTCAGACATCTAGTTTTCTGGGTTGGAGCAGCTGGCAGTGGCAGGTCTGGAGCCAGACCCTTTAAGGTTGGCTAGGCAGGCTCACATTTTATTGAAGGTGAAAGTAGTGACTGATGTTTGCCCCGAATCCTTCCTTTTCGACCCAAAGTCTGCTGCAGTCATCTGTTATTATAATTAAGAGTACACGAACCCACATTATTATTAAAATCAGTGATTATGCTCTCTTAATTCTCAGCTCAGATGTAAGTAGCTAAAATGATGACAGCTACCCATTAAAGGCAGGGTGAGCGATTTCTAAACCAGAACACTTTCTGTCACATTTATCACATCTCTCATCACCATCTGTAATCAGCCTGATTCACACTAAAGCAGCAATGTTTTAAGATAAGTTCAAGCATTGAGGGAGAGGCATGAGGAGTAAACTTTCACCTTAAATGATGATGCAAACGTGAAGAGGGGCTAAAAGCAACAAAGCTGCAAATAAAGCTGGTTGTGAATGTGGTCATTAATATCCTTATAAATGTAAGTTCTGCATCATTAAGGTTCCAGTATTTCCAACTATAATTATTGTAAAGTTGTGATTTCTTTAAAATAATATGCAACAAGTGTATTTAGAGGTACTCCTGCTGCAAACCTTGTTGTGTTAAACTTTGCAGCAAATAAATGCAAGTCTTGAGAAAGGTCTTTGTAACCTTATAAAGCTTTTTCTTAAATCAATACAAAAGTGAGAAATGGTCTTTTAAACTGTGTAGAATGAGTATAACATAAAAGTATGAGTAAAAGTGGAAAAACGTGTACTTGCAAATGGCAAACTTGATTTTCTGTGACATCCAAGAGATAAAATGTGTTTAAAAAAAAAAAAAAAAAAAAAGAATAGCTTTGTCCCTACAGTGAGTTTAATAGAAAAGTTGAGGGTTTGTCAGTCTCAGGAAACTGGAAACCTAAAACTAGTTTAGAAGTTAAACCTTTGCTTTTTTAAACCTTTATTTTAATAAATGACTTTGCTCTCATTACTTATCAATACACATATATCGATAAATCAGTATAAAAAAGTAAAGCTATAAGGAAAAGCATGCAAACGGTGCACCTTTTCTGAAAGAGGATATGTGTACATAAATGTGCTGCTTTAGGTCTTTTTGTTCTACATTTATTCACTAAGTTTACAATTAGAAAGTCTGTTCTTGAAATCAATAACTAACTATCTCCAATGACATTATAAAGATGCTTGAGGGTCCAAACCAAAGGATAAAGACGGTATGTGATAAAGGCACAGACAGCAAATTTCTTCTCTCTTTTTTCATGTCTTTTTTTTTTTTAGATAAGAGACAAGTGAAATTGATTCGTCAGAATGCATTGCTTTATACGTTTTTATCCCATCTTGAACATAAAATCCCTTTGAGCTTAGGACAAGCTCACAGCAAGAGTTACTGTGGAGACTGCGGCTCACTGTGATCCTGTAAAATCTAGCAGTGAAGCATTACATTACATTTGGCAGACGCTTTTATCCAAAGTGACTTACAACAGAGGCATATAATCAAGCCACGGTAACGGAGTAGATCACGAAGTAAGTGCAGTTAAGTCAGCATTCAGATAACTGCAGCTAAGATGACTAAAAGCAGCCAGGACTATAGCTTTTATACATGTTTTATTTGATCGAACAGACACGCAACCATCAGGAGTTTTTGTAACATGTCATTTTACCACAAAATGAATGTATATCAAAAAAGCACACGGCAATGGGAGGAACCAGTCGTGATGACAGCAAGTGACATAACTTGGTCTTAAGACAGCAGATGCTTCAGCTTCAGCACAGGTTCCTCTTTTCATTTGATTCAGAGGCTGCGAACAAAAACACTAAGGTGCTGAAGCTAATTAATCAGAGAAAGAAGAAAAAAAACAAAGGCGGAAAGTTATGCATTTATTTAATTTAATAATACAATCTGCTAAATGTCTATGAAAAAAAAAGCTAAATTAGCCCACCACTTCGATTTATATCTGTCTGCTAATGTGGCTTCTGCTAACTCATGCAGCACACACCAAGTGTAAGAAGCTGCTGACATAATGAAAAGAGTACATCCTTTTTCTATGTAGAGGTTTTAGATATCAGAAAATAACAATTAGAAAAAAAAAAAACATATGGTCTTTACCAGGTCTTACAGTTAGGTACACAATACCTCAAATTAAATAATTAAATGAAAAAAAGACTGTGTCATGCTTTAATTAATTTAAGAGGAAAACAAACATGAAGCTTAAACTCTAAAAGAGTCCGCTCTTATCGGTTTTACGGGAATTAAGTGAATTAAGGAGCCAGGTGCGACTTAACTCATCATTAGGAAGTGTGAGCAGCTCTTTGAGAGCAGATGTTTTGGCAGTTTACTTGTCTGGAAAAAAAATTCTCAGATATTTGTTAACACAATGCCAAAGAGGAAAGATATCAGCAATAATCTCAAAGAAGCAATTGTTACTGTGCATCAATCTCGGAAGGGTTATCAGACCTCCTGCTGTTCTACAGAGGTTATCTGGATCAGCTCCCACCCGCCTGAACTTGCTTGTTGTGCTCCTCACAGTTTGGCACTGCCACACCAATGTATGTGGCATCAGCAATCCAGACTATTTAACGCTAGTGGAACAACCTGCCAATCGCTATCAGAGCAGGGCCATCCCTCTCTATGTTGAAGAAGCTCTTGAAGACACACGTTTCCTATCTCCATCTTCACTTCTAACCGCTCAACAGATTCTCCTGCTTAATGTCACTCTGTCTTGGACTTCTCTGTTTAAGTTGATTCTCTAGCTGTTCTTTCAATTTTCCTGTAGCTTTGCATTTTTTGGTGTGCTTCAAGTCATCTTCTACTTTTTAGTTTGATTATATTCCTCTTTTTTGTGTGTTGCTTTAAATAAATGTGTCAGGTAAATGTGACGTAAATACTGTATGAGACTATTTTCAAACAATTTGGAGTCAATCACTTTACAGTAAGTACAGTTATAAGTACACTGATGCCCATAAAGTTGTAGCATAACATTTTTTTTACATCTTGTCATGACATGATTGTAAATAAAAATAGGAATGTTTCCAAAAAAGTTATTCGACCTTCATGGGCAACAGAGTAAAAAAACATTCAAGTTCGCTGCCAAATTTCCAGGGTGGATTTCCCAAAATGCTCATTCCAAGGTCAGTGTGTGACATGCTTAAAAAACTACTACAACGGAAAACAAATTGCCCTATTAATAACTCAATTAAAATTAAGAGAGGGTGAGCTTCCTTTCCCATGACTTTAGAAGGTACTAGGTTAAAATGAATAAGGTGTCATTGCACTATGTTTCAGAAAAGCTCCAGGAGGCCCTGTCTACACCGGGCTTTACAACCCGTCCTTAGTGATCCTGAGGCCTATTTCAGAAGGCAGGGTATGAACAAACTCTGAGTTTGTTTAACCCGAAAGGAAGGAGATTCAGGATTTACCATTTAGGATCACAAATGAACTTAAACCTGAAAAAAGACAGTTACTTTAAGCCTATATTCAGAAATGAAGGTGCTTAGAGTCTATTACTATGATAATTTACTCTGTGAACATAACCTAAAAGTAGGTTTTATTCCACAAACCTCTACTTCCATCCCTCTACTTCAGCAATCATTTGTATAAGTTAATTATTGATGTTGTACAGACTTGTGAGAATGTAGCAGTGAACTGACAGAGATTTCTGTAAAAACTGTCCTTTTTATCCACTTTTCTTAATGCTGGCATTTTCAGAAAGCAGCATACTTAAAAGCCTTTTAGCCCATTTCAGTTCGGACTTGGAAACTAAACTCTTGGGACCGAAGACTATATACTTATTGAATGTCTACAGACTTACATTCTTGGAAAATGCTCTGGAGGTTAAACATTGTGAGGAGGTATGCATACAAAAAACATTTACCATAGTCCTGTGCAAACATAAAAATAGCAGAGAAAAGTTTCTTTTTGGCATCAAAAAAAAAAGGCAAGAGTTGCTTCCACAGAAAAATCCCAATTTCAAGTTTTTAGTTAATTGTTCAAAATAGCTGAACAAAAGCGAGTATCATTAATCAAAATCCCCAAGTATCTCAATTGTGAAGTTAGCTTGAGCTCAGAGCCCTGGAGGGTAGTGAGAGCTGGAAGATTCGTGGACTTTGCGTTTGTCTCTGAAAAGCATAAGCTGAGATGAAAATCATTGAAAGCTTGTTGGAGCTGATGTAAGGCCAGACTAGATGTAGAGGCAACACGGTACATTAGAGGATCATCAGCATAAAAATGAAATTTAGTATAAGACACTTGTTCATATAAGTGTATAAAAGGAACTGAAGTAGTCACATGTTCAATGCCTGACGAACACCCTTAGTTATACTGATGTAGCTTGAAGTGTTACCTTCTACCCAGACACATACAGACCTGCCTGATAAATAATCTTCAAACCATCTAACAGCATGTATGTATAGTCCACCACTACTCTTTGTGTTATTATGTTGTGATCAGGTGTATCGAAGGGCTAAGACAGTTCAGGGCAGTTCAAGGGCTGAAGAATGCTATTTACCATCTAAAATTTCAATTACTGTAGTTGTGCTTGGTCCTTTTGTAAAACCAGGCTGATATTCTGATAAGATTGTGTTAACCAACATGTACTTTTTCAATTATTCACTTACCAGTGATTCAAAAACTTTAGCTAAAACAGACGACGCTGACCGTGGGCTATAATTATTCAGATCTACTGGATCACCTCTCTTGAATAAAGGGAGAACAAAAGCAGATTTCCAAACAGGAAGCATTTCTTTTGTTTGCAGAGGCTTGAAGTAGTAATTTATTTTGTCTTGGGTATATTGTCCTGAGTGGCTGCATTAATTGAGATTTTGCTGCAAACTCATATTCCATTGTATGTACATTGTATTTTTTTATGGACGTTCCTTTTTTTGTCTCTCTAAATGTTAGAGCAAATAATTCATCTTCTCACCTTCGTTTATTCAGTTAAATGTCATGCTGGCTGACTAGCTAAAGTAACATATTTGCAGCACAATATATGTTTGAGAGCTAGTCATAACAACATAATTTGAGTAAAGTGCATGCTTGTATATGGATTATTATTATTATTATTATTATTATTATTATTATTATTATTATTATTATGTTATTGTTATTTTTATTGATTTATTTGGATTTTCAGCATATTCTTCTCTTGCTGATCTAACAGCACATATGAGGGAGGCGAGCTGGCATCTAAGAGACCTTCTCCAACTCTTTATGTTGGAGATATTTTGACACAGAATAATTTATGAATGCTGAAATCCATTTAATGTGCAGGATCAATGTGCAGGACCATTACTTGTCTTGATAAGAAATTTATAGGTGACAGATATGCAAGTGGTATCAATCTTCCCTTGAATAAGGACATTTTCCAAAATGCCACACCAATCTTTCACAGACAAAATGACTAATGTCAGAAAATGATTAATATAATTGCTTTCCGTGTACTTTAACCTTTGTAGTTCAAGATAACCCACTAAAATGCCATATTACTAATATTTTGATTACATACCACTCCAACCCATCTCTTTCTCTTGTTTTAAATCTCATCTTTATAAAAGCCCCAATTAAAACTTCTTCAAGAGGTCAATAGCTGGAAAAAACTTCACTTAAAATCCATTTTAACTTAACATCCACTTTAACATAACCAGTGTATTGAAAGGCTGAGCAATGTGTCAGTTTGTAACACTCACCTGCTTTAACTGAGTCTCTGAGTTGACATGCACATCACACGTCTCACAGTAAAAGGTTTTGTTCTGAAGGCCTGTTGATGATTTGGAGGATGGGGCCAATTTGCCTTTAACTCCCGCTCGAGGAAAAGACTTGATGCAGCCCACTCCGCTCCGAGCCTCAAGCATGGTCTTGTGCTTGGTACCTGCAGGTTGAGACAGGAAACAGCCCCGTCACGACGTTATCACTCTGCAAATGCAGCCGGAGGTAAGTGTGAAATCAGGGATTTGCAGCTTTGCTATCTGTGAAATGAGGGTCATTTTGTAAATTACCCTAAAACGTTTTAGTTCAAAGGTAGTTGACAACTCACAGCTATAAAAGTTACTTGTGTTGTATTGGACACAAAGAGAAAAAGTCTTTCTGAATAGTGCAATGTTGTTTTCACAGATTTTTGTAAGCCTTTTGTTGATCAAAGCTCAGGTTGATGTCTGGACTTTGGGCTGTTGCAACACCTTTATGTTATTCTTTTTTCAGATTTATTGGTTTCAAGTTTTAGGAGAATCTTTGGCATATAAAAGAGCTTATATTCATCTTGAGGGATATTCAACCTCTAGGTGCTCATTATCACCCCTCCACCGCCGTGCTTGATAGTTGGTGTGAGGTGTGCTGATATCTTGTGTTTTCTCTTAACCAGACTTCTCCACTTTGATCTCAGCTGTCCAAAGAGCATTCTTCCAGAGGCCTTGTGATTTTGTTCAAATGTAATGTTATAAACTTAACTCATGTTGCCAAACTCTTTTTTAAAGAAAAGAAGCTTTAATTCGGCAATATTTTGTTTCAAATATTAAATATGATTTCATCCAGAGATCACTTTCCATACCTTTAATCAACTGCATTTGATTAGTAGCACATTGTTGTTACTGTTGTAAAGTATATATTTTTTTTACTTGACAATTAAAAGGGTTATTTTCAATCTACAGTACAATTTATTTTTTAATAAATTAACTTAGTAATTTTTGGAAAGTGGAAGCAGATTGGAAAGGTTCATTAACTGCTCCAGATGACTAAAATATAAATGTCAAACACTTAAAAGTAAAAAAAAAAAAAAACAACAACATCTGAATAAAGTAAAGAATTTTATGCAATTTTCTTAAAAAGCTAAACATGTTAAAATTCTTCCCTACACAGCAGGAGGAAAAGTGAGATAAAACACACTAAACAATACATTCAGGGTGATCTAATAACAGTAATGAACTGCCTGTTACTTTGACTCTTATTTTATTGCCAACAAGACAAACACAAGATGTTCAATGTTTGAAGATGGATTTTTTTTTTTGTCAGTTTCATCTCATTTGTTAATATATTTCAATTTCTGTATTCCAGGCCTGCATGAAGAAGTTTTATTCAAATAGAAAAAGGGAGGATGCTCCAATTTTGATCTCCAATCTCTCTGCATCAGTCCTTCATCAATGGCTGATATAACTACACTGGCAAGAGATTACTTAAGGACACCTATGTCAAGCATTGTAATACTGAGTCATGAATGCCATTTACAACTATACAATACAAAAAAAAAACAAACAAAAAACCCTAAGCTTTTTGTTAACTTTGTTCAGAGGTAGTGTTGACATCTCTGGCCTCGGAGGCACCTGTGAACTTTATTTTGGAAGAAATGGACACTCACACTTGGACACCAATCCCTCAGTGATAGCAACATTAATGCAGAAAAATACTTTGTGATTTTAGAGCAACTCATGTTGCCGTCAAGACTACATCTTTGTCAGGGATGGGATTTTCACTAAGACAATGCAAAATCACTTTCAGCACATTTTACACCCTCCAGTAATTGCATGGCTGAAGAAAAAGAGGGTCCAGGTAATGGACTGACCTGCTTACAGTTACAAAAATCAAGCAACAGCCACATACTACTGCACACCTTAGGTCAAAGGGGATTGGACCAACTGACAGCCTTAGTGCCTTATTGCCTGCTATCTTCAAATGCCAGGATAGCTCTTGAAGGATTATATTTAAGCATTTGGAATGGTAAAATTACAAAGTGGTAAAAACTTCACTTCCAAACTATAATACAACCTTCAATGAAATAAAAGTCAAAGTGAATTTAAAAATCCCTGCATTTTTAAATATTTTCCCTTTCCATACTGTTCCAACTTTTTTCTCACCAACAGGTTGATGTGCTAAAAAAAACTTCCAAGTTTCTGCAAAACTGTCATTTTCAATTGGACTCAAATGTTGAATAAAAGCCTCTGACTCTCTTTATTGGACGCAAACTGGATTTTTTTTTTAATGGCTACAAAGATACTGTTGAGAAAGGAATGGGGCATTAATAAAAAAGAAAAAAACTCCAGCTGGCTTCTCATGAAAGGATTGTGTTCCCTCTTTTGAACAGGTTTGATAAGTGTGAGCTCACTTGTTTGACCTTTTGCGATCTGTCTCTGTTCAGACACTTTTTATTTTCAGATTTTTCTTCTTATCTTTGTTTGCTCGAGAGTTTTTGTGTCCATTTGCTTTTTTGGAGATAAGCCTCTGTCCTGCAGTTATTCCAACTTTGAATAAAATGGTATTTTTGAAGAAAAACCAAAAGAGAAAAAGTCAGACGAATGCAGTGGGACACTTCTGTTCATGAACACAAAGATGTCTCGGTCCACTGTCATGTCAGTAGAAATGGGTGTGACACAGTCACGGAGAGCATAAACTTTCTTTTTGAATACAACAGTGTCTCACAATACATGACCCAAGATTTCTACAATGTTCCTATAAAAACATTGTTTGTCCTTTTCCAGATCTGAAACGGATTGTCAAAGACAGCCCGTAAATCTGAACAATAATGAGAAGCAACAGTAGAATAACTCACCCACAAAGTCTTCCAAACACAGACTCTGCTGAGTGTTTGTCAGGAATATTTCACAACATGGACTGAATTAAACACGCTTCAGTGTTTAATGAGGAAAATGTCATCCAGCCCTCATCCCTCATAAAATCAGCCGGCGGTGCGGTCTTACCGCTGTTGTGGGCCTCCAGCTGCGACGCAGAATTGACCGCCACTTTACAGAGTGAGCAGTAGAGGAGACGCCGAGCTTTCTCCTCCTCCGTCTCTGTGTTCGCTTCCAGCTCGGGCTCGGCCTCCTGGTCCAGGTCTGGTTCTGAGGGCGAGTTGACCTTTGATGGCCTTTCATCCCCCTCAGTGCTCTCTGGGACCTTCAGCGAGGAGGCGGCTGCCGGCGAAGGCGCAGACAGAGGGGACTGGGGTGGTCTGATGGCTGGAGATAGTGCTGCTCCAGAAACACCATCTGAGGAAATGACAAAGTTTGGTATGAATTATATATCCTGATGGTTTAAACACAATTATGCTTACTTTGTGCAATTTTCCCCAAACAAATGATTCAGCTGTGTTAATCTTAGTGAATAAGTACAATTATAGCTGGCTGATATACCACATAATGGTAACTGAACTAAATGAAATTGAAAATGAAATCATAGGGGTGATTTTAAAATATAAGTGCACAGCCAAAAATAAATAAATAAAAAAAACCTCGTATGATTTCAGACCAAAATTGTCCAACACAAAGTTCATTTACCTATTTGCTATTTCGATTTGGAAATCATATGACAGTGAAAACTCAAAATAAACATTTTTATTCATCAGCATCTGGTTTGCTGAAGAGCAGAAGTGAAATGCTTTTTCATTTATCTTATATTGAGGTGTTTTTATGGACAGACACAGACTTCAGCTCTGCAGTGGCATCATTTGAGAAAAAGCAAAGCTGTTAAAAGAAAAATATAGGTCCAGAATTGTTTTCCTGTCTCCTTTTTTTCTGCAGGCTGATTGGCCAATGTGGCGCGATCCTGAAATGGGTTTGGCTGTTTTATTTCCGAGCTTGCTTGTGAGCGGGTGAAAAAAATGATGAGATGTGGGAGTGAAGCGCATTGCTGTGAGCCAATCACAGACACACAAAGTAAAACAAAACCATTTCATTTCCTTCTTCAGGATGAGGCGTTGCCTCAGCTGCAAGGTCTGAGCCAGCTGCTGCATAAATGGGACAGACAGCTGTGTATCTAACGCAGCACAGCTGGCTCATCCTCTTCTGGTGCTGTTCCCTGAACCACTGCCCCACCTCTCTCTCTGTAGCAGAGCAAAGCCCCGCCCCCTATAACAATAAAACAATAACCTTTTGAACCATGACAAAATAAACTATCAAGATTGTTACTTTTTAGGCTCAAAAGTTAGCTATCAGCTATTAAGAAGTAGGAATTGTTTTGTTTTTTTTAAAAAAAATGGATCACATTGAAAAGTTATTTAACATATATATATTTGGTGTGTTAGTAGTTTTCTGTACTGTTGATTTGAGCTGCCTGCCTTGAAACTAGTCTCAAAATAACCACTTGAGCAGTGCATGTCTCTCTCTCTAAACTTAAAAATGAGGACAAAATGTCTCTGCATGGATTCATGTCGTAAACTAAACAAATAAGAGGCAGAAAAACTGAATGAAGATCAACTCTAGGAGAGTGGGGAGCGCTGCAATCAAACACAACACATCAGACCTGACGTTTAACACCAGCAGCAAGCAGCTGGTTTCTCTTTCTGAAGATAAAAGAAATCATTCCCACAAGATGATCTCTAAGGATCTCGAAAGGATCTGCCATGTTATCCATGTTATTATAAAATAGTAGCATCTAGAGTCTCTTACTGAGACAAGCAGTCCTGGAGAACTCGGACCTCTGATCCAGTGAGAGATCACATTAACATGTACGATGAGCTGCTTTCACCCTGAAAGAAACGTCGGATGTTCTTAGGAACAGAGACAGCAGCAGATCAATATATTTGACCCACGAAACAACACCGCATGTCAGATTAACGAATACAGAGAACTGCTACCACATTTACGAAAATGAAATTTTGCCTCGCCAGCATCACCTGATCGATGGCGACGCCTTCCGAGTCCTCTGCGCTCCAGCGTCATGGAATGAAGATCATCCAAGCCAGTGGAGCAGATCAATAGTGAATCATGTCATGCTATTTTTGTTGGACAATATACACACTCCTTATTTATCCCAACTGAAGCATCAGCAGATGCTGCCTGCTTGAAACCTTTTCCATTTAGGTGTTCACAAGTTTTCCTTATATCAAAGATTAAGAAAAAAAACAAAGTGAAAGCACCATGTGGGATTCTGTCATGACTGGTTGTGAAAGAAGATCCGACTTCCTTCACTGGGGGAAAAAAAGGTCTGGTATCGCCTGAAATGATTTCCTGAGATTGAAGCTTTTGTCACTTGTGAAGTGACAAGTTGGATGAATTATTCAGCTAAATGCTTTAAATCTATGTAAATATATGCGCTGTGTATTTTTCTTCCAGTATTCTGGTGTCTGTGAACCTCCAATCCATTAACCTCTTGAAATGAGTTTGAGGCAGATTTATACTTATAATACTCTCCTTTTACACCTGACTGACTGCACCTATGACATTTTTAGTGTGATCGTCAAACTTGCTGCATGTTTTCAACGCAGACCCCAGCAGAACCAAACACGTGTGGCAGGAAGTTAATAAATGCACTAAGATTGAACACCTGCACTGAGATGCAGTGATGTCAAGTCACAAAGCTAGAAAATTGTAACAAGAGTCAAATCATTGAATAAATACTTAATTTTTTACACATTTGAACAATAAACTACATCTCATGATAATATGGTGATAGAAGGCAGTTGATAGTGAAACCCATCTAAATTATGACAAATGTTTTTTTAAAGGGGTCACTTCATGAAAAAAAAATTCAAATTCTTGAGAGCGTATATTTGTATGTCTGAAGCGACTACCACCTTAAAAACTTGAACATAACACGACCGTGATACTTTGCTCAGGGGTGCTTCGGTCTGAAGATATGTCATTCAGTGAGCTGTTCGGATTCGGACTGTGGGACCCAAATAAAAGGTGGAGCAGAGTTAACGAGAGGTGACTCCACTCTCTAAAAACCAGCAGCTCGAAACACAGCTGGAAACAAAGCTGTTGTACTGTTTCTCTGTGGTATTTTGGCCAAAAACATGTCACAGAAATTTAATCAAGCCCTCAGAAAACCATGTCAGCTTGATAAAAAGGCGACAATAATGTCACCTTTGAGTTCAAACAGTGACATTTAGTTGTGGTATATTGATCAGGAACTTTAAATGCAGCTGCCCTCTCAGTCAGCAACAAAAACACAACCAACAGCCCACAGGCATATCAGCACTTGGAAGTTTCTTCTGCACATACTTCAAAACTTTAAACTTGTGATCTTTTCTCTGTTTTTGTACCTTCTCAAAATATTCATACAATGATTTGTCTCCTCTTCTCCACATCCAAGTACAGTGATATGGTGATGTTCATCTAAGCCAGAGTTCCCTAACTCAGGTCCTGAAGAGCCAATGCCCTGCATGTTTTAGATGTTTCCCATCAGCTTTCCATCAAGGTCTTTGGGGAAGCATCAAAAACATGCAGCGTATGTGGCCATCAAGGGCAGGAATTACAGAAAATGGCTTCAAGGCATTAGACCCATGTGCTCTTCCTTGCCGTGTCCTACATGTCCTGTAGATCTCCCTGGAAATCCAGCAGCATCTGAAG
>JAOWBL010004876.1:50133-61163 GCA_028564865.1 Zenarchopterus dispar | reverse complement strand
CATTAGACCCATGTGCTCTTCCTTGCCGTGTCCTACATGTCCTGTAGATCTCCCTGGAAATCCAGCAGCATCTGAAGCTGGGACAAACATGCAATCCCATGAGTCAACCTCCAGGTTGACTTTCATCAACCTGGAGGTGCCTTTGGCATCTCCACAGGAAAACCTCTCCCAGTCTTCTTCAACTGGTTCATTTCACTGATAAAAGCCAGCAGTTCTACTCACATCCAGCCACCTCCTGTCATACCTTACAGAGCTTTTATTCAGAAGTTCAGCTTTGTGCAAAATAAAATCCAACAGCTACAGATCCACAACCGCACATGTGATGATCCTCTCTATCCATGTTTTACTGCAGAAAAATCAAAACACAATGACCTTTAAAATTATACAGCAGAGAAGAGTTACGAGAAGGAAGATCTGAGTCTGACAGGTATTCTTAATTTGAATTTGCAGGACAGACTGGATGACTGGATGAAGCATTTGTCTATCAAATGCACCAACTTAATAAACCAGTCAAATTTACATCCAGCAGGTCAACAAATAAAACCCACTCAAAGCTGCTCAGGTTTGTCCAGACTTTTGAGTTTTAAACTGAAAAGTTGGCGCTTTGCAAGATGAAGTTTTCTTCTGATTAAGATCCCATGCATGACATCCAGCTGCTTTGCAAGGAAAAACAAATGCTTCCTCTTACTATAAAAAAAAAGAAATTAACTTCTCACCACCCTAGCTGTGCAACATGTGTAAACTCTGTTTTTAACATCTGGTCTGAAAACAAACAAGTGAAAAGTCATAATGATTACCGTGATGTGTCTCTTTTGGTTTGATTACACGCGAGCTCGCGACCATATGGCTGAACTGTAGACTGACAGGGTGAACTGAAAGATTTGTCTCCGACCGTTTAACCTGCTGACATCAGGCCAGAGCTGCGTCTCCCGTCACAGCCACAAGGGGGACCCCCGAGCTGCAAGGCCGGCCTCCACCCTCACCCCAACCATTGGGGTAGAATTCAAATGATTTGTATTTATTTGTGCCAGATAAGCCGTCGCACATGTTCGGTGAAGGCTTTTAAGCTCGTGGAAGTAAACATGTTTAAGTTCTTTAACGCTGGGCACAGAGAATGATTTAAAAACAAATCCAGGCTGGAATGAAAGGAAACTGTGGTTTATGTTTGTAGGGTAATCAGTTCAAAGTCATCATTATGCTGTCACGCAACGGTTGATGCCAACAGGCAGATGAGATGAGAAATCTGAAAGGAACACATCACATCAGCAGGAGAATAAAGGTAGCCCAAGTTACCAAAAAAAAGTTTCTACGGTGAAAAAACATGCCAAAGAAAAATGTACAGGAATAAAGTTAAGATATTTTTGATAAGGTTCTTGTTGGGTTTGGTGGAGGGGGGTATCTGTGGTGAAAACAGCCACATCTTTCCTCACTTGGTGCTTCTGGCTTGCTAGCTTTATCTAACTTGGGTGAAAAGTAGAGAATAAAGAGTTAATCTGATTTCTCTGGATTTGACTTTGACTTTTGAGGAAGCAGAAGAAACTCCCTCTGAAAACCACAGGATAGGCATGCAAAGAAACACGTGACAGCAACCGTCTTCTTTGTTTTGATTAATGGTCATTGGATGCTCCAGTAAAGGAAGAATGTCCAGCACCTTGTCTTTCTTCGGTTTAACTCCACCTCCACCGTTACCTTCACTTCCTGATCAAAGCTTAAACTACTTGAACATGCATGTACTTTTAAGATACAGGTTTATAAAAAGTCATGACTAGTGGCTTTTAGAAATTCAAAACTTAAGTTTTTAAGTAGATAAAGTGACATACATAAATACAGTAATTACAACTTAGATTTAATTGGAACGTAACTAGACTGCACTGAACTTGCTTATTTCCAGTGTAAATTACCTCGAGATTACTTTTGTTAAGAACTGGCAACATAAAACGTAAAACTACAAAAGCTGGATTGTTTCAGAGCTTCAGTCCAGGTTTTCTGGACTTGCGAAGTGCATAAGCTGTCCATCTCATGACCTTAAGCATGACCTTTTGATTTCTGCCCTCAGCAGATGATTGGACCCTGGCGAAGCAGTTCAGTTCCATCAGAGGAACTTTTACTCAAAGTTTGTCCACTAAACTTGAAAGACTGAGTAGTGACATCATTGACTGCGGTGTGGAACAGGAGACGGTCCACATATTTGTAAACATTCAGAAAAGACATGATTTTTCTATTGAAATCATAATATACTGTAGCTACAAACTAATTATTATGATGCGGACTTAAAGTTTTTTTTCCATGGTGTAACTTTACATTAAATCCCATCAAGTCCAGGCCATTACCACAAGAACGATGATTAATCACCAAAGCATTTATGATGAGGCTGACCTTGTCGCTCCTTGTGAGTAATGTTTATGCCACAATGAGAGCGCCAGCGACCTTTCTGCTCCCTGCAATTAACGTCCACCTACTCCCAGTCTCATGCAGCTTGCCAAGCATCAAAACAACCCAAAATCACAGCGATTAACTCGCTCCGTCTTGCCATGCTCGACGGCAACCGTTGGGCTGCCATCGCACCTGCTTCTCTGGGCTGCCTTTCAGCGGCTCCGCGGCCAAGCCGAGTGGGCTTCCAGGAAGCGTGGGTAAAAGTCGGGTGCTCATTCTTTGCTGTGGAGGGGCGGGGGGGGGTTGTCTCATGAACCTGCTGCAGCTCGAGAGCCAGATTGGGAGAAAGTGACAAATAATTTACATGGATAGACGCTTTTATCGTCACTGTACAAGTGCAGGGAGATGTCGACGGGAGCAATCAACAGATGCTCAGTTTAAATCATAACAATAAAAACTACAGAGCAGTGAAAGCAAGTTCACACACAATATACAGTATGTACACAAAAGGTTTCATGAGATCCGGAGCATACCTGTACTCATCATCATCATCATCATCATCATCATCTGTCCTTCATGGATCAAGAACTACCACACAATCTGCATTAACGTTGGTAATTTTGCCTCTCAACACTGAGACAAGGGTTTAGAAGCTGCTGGTTAGGAGCCATCCTGCTGTTGCCCACTCCTCAGTTACATAAAACTGACATCTAAGATACTTCATGTAAATCGAGAAAATCTGGAAACTAATGACAAAACTTTCCAAGAACCACTTTTGGTTTAAAATGAAGAGCGAGTCACTTGACATGAATTATTCCACAATCATTTGGTGGTCTACAATTTCACAGGGAAAAGAAGAAAAAAAAAACCTGTTCATTGCTTTTGTCCACATCAGGTTATGAAATCACAAGAACAGTGTAAGTCACTTCCTGTTTTGATGATTAAACATCAAATTCTGGGACTTGGAAGCATCTCTTGTGGACACGTAGGCAGAGTAAACGACTTTATTTTAAGCTGCTGGGTTTAACCTGACATGAGTGGTGAAGAACTCTAAACTAAGATAACAGCCTCGTGTTACTGTTAAAAGCTCCCTCCTCCTCTCTGGTAGGAAGCCACGTACTTGTGGAAACTTCAGAGGACCCACTGAAGAGGAGATGCTGTTCTCTGAAGCAGCAGCAGCTTTTATCTTGACGACTCGAGTGGAATTAAAGAGTTTTTGTTATGTGGTTCAGAAAAATAAAAAAAATGTAATATTTGAGCTATACAACCCTAACCTGCAAGGAATTACAGAAAGGATGTCAACTTTTTGCAAGACAACCAATCTAGCAAATTACTTTTCTGTATTGTAACTTTTTGATGTTAACCCTAATGAGTTTATTTAATTTACCAGACTTTTGTATCATTAGAGGAAAGAAAAGTCCTCAACCGAAAGCTCCTGTAAAAAGATCATAAATTGATATGTTTTTCTGTTTTTTTTTTTTTGTTTTTTTTTTTGCTGAGACCTTTCAATAAACTTCACTCCTAGTTCAAAATACCAAATATTGTGTTATTTTAATTATTTAACCCTTTATAAGCATATTTGATTTCACAAAGTTGCTGTTTTAATGACCAAAACAAAACAAAAAAAATAAAAAAAAACATAAAAAGAGTTATTTTTCACATAAAACATTGCTGAAAATCAGTTTTATATATACCAAGAATTATTAACAGCACAAATGTTGATGCACTGTTGAGTCAGATTGAAAACATTATACTCTTTTAGGTCATTAGAGGAAAGAAAATCCAAACAAAACATTGAAACCGCATTATTTAATCTCTCAGCAGTTACACAATATATCAATATCATGTTGAGTAATATTGATATAAACAGTTGTCCTAAGAAATGGAAGGATATTGTTCATCATGCTTGAGCAACATGCAAATGTGTTTTTGATCCACTTCAAATGTCGATTGCTTTATTTGTGTGAAAGGACAAACACACTTTGTAGAGCCAGAATAAAAGGTGTGACATAATTTTAAGACATTTAACAAATGATTTCCTGTACTTAGCAGTAACAGTACAGGATTATTTGGCATAAATGCATCCGTGAATCCCTGCAGCTTCAACCCTGTGTAGTCACTTTTGCTCAGCAGCCTGATACTTCCTACTGATGCTCTGCGGCGCTGCAGCGCTTCAATTTCAGCGCTTTTTGAACTGAACTTGCTTTCCTACATGAATAACAAAAACCCTCGAAGGTTGGTGCTTTAAGGATCTGGAGCCACGGTTTAGTTACTTTATTTCAAGGCTTATTTATATTTGTTTATAGATGAAACAAAACAGTACATTGATTTAGCTGTTTTTAAGTGTATTTTTCATTTCTACATGCTGCCGATCTTCACTTCTGCTTTAGGCAGCAGCTGTGTGAGTCATATTCAACCTATATTTAACCTCTGTAAATGTAATCAACCTATAAGATAAAAAGAAGATTAGCAGGATAAACAACAGAGTTCTGTCTGTCTCCTGACTGCAGGACCTGGTTGGCACGAGTGCCCGCCATTGTGTCAGGGTGGACCCATCTACCATGCCGCCATTAAAGGGCCATTTGCTGTCGAAGGGGCAGGTGATTAAAGTGTACTTTGGCTGGCCTTGGACACCCTGCATCCTGGGACGCCTCCAGTAATCCATATCCTTACTCAGTGTGACCTAAAAGGCTCTGCAAGGCCCAGTTAAGAACTCAATCCACTCTCATTAATGGAGGTAATGACTGTGATCAATCTAAAGATGGTACGGGTGAGCAGAGCCCTGACAGCAAGGTGGGAAGGAGGGAAATGAGGAGATTGAGAGGCCAGGTAAGTGAGAGGAAGGGATAAGAGACAAAGAGGAGTTAAATGAAAGTGAAAATGAAAAAAGCAAGCCAAGTTTGAAATCAAACACACGTGGAAAATGAGTGTGAAGGAGAAAGGGACTAAGAAAGATGGGTGGGGACACGGGAAAGGTGAGAGGAAAAAAGATATAATTAAAGCCAGTAATCGAATATGGGACACAATTAAAGAGAGGGAAACTGAGAGGGTGGGAGTTGAAGGTAACAAAGACGGAGAGAAACGAGAGAGCTCCAGATCAGGACATGTGCTGGGATCCTTTGAGACAGGACACAGCTTCCTTTTTTCCTCCGTTCGTACCTGACCCTGTCCTGGTTCTCCCCTGATACTTCCTGTGGTGATTGGAGGGGAAATGCTGCTCTGAAAACCTTCCACTCTGCTTAAGCTTCCAGGCAATCACCAGAGTCCCCAGAGATCTGATTACCTTTCTCAATGAAGCAGGATTAGGCTCTTTAATTAAAATGATTGGGTTTTATTATATGCCGTCACAACTTAAAGGACACAAATCCCTCAAGGCTCTTGAGTTCTGTCAAATTTCATTCAACTTCCCGTCTTGTCAGTATTCAAAGTGAGTAAATTAGAAAAGTTGTGTCTGAGTATTCTGCCAATAAAAGACAGATAAGGTGAAAATTTGCATTCATAAATAAGCACACATCAGTGTTTGTGTCATCTTTGCTGAAGGGGAAAAGAGACATTATCTCATAGAGTTATCAGCATCAGGAGTCCTTGATTTGATCTTTCCAGTTTCATTCCAAAGCAAATGATCCGCGCCTAATTTCTGTCTGAAAGTTTCCACGGTTACGCATCACCATCCGAAATCCTCACAAATGAGAACATTTGCAGCGTTGCACAGGTACAGAGCCAATCTGTTCACATGCTCATCGGGTTTGCTGCCATCTCTGATGTCTGCAGCCGCCTTTTGTTTTTTGTTTTTTTCGGAGCAAACGCAAGGACACTGATCTAGCTGTTTTTGCGTGGAGGCAAAGGAAAGAAGGTTTTGGAGGGTGTCAGTTGCAAAAGGCAAAAAAAAAAGGCCTTAGCTAGCCTCCTGCTTCCCAGCAGCCTGCTTCATTGTACAGCTGCTGTCAGTGCTGGCATGACTCCCCTGACAATCTGCTCTTTAATAGCTAATATCAGGGTACATTTCCTCAGGCACTGGACTGGAACTGAGAGATGGCGGGCTGTGCTGTGGGCATTTCTCTCTACTCTCCATGGTGCTGGTGTGAGAACACTCACACACACACAACACTCTCTCACACACACACACACACACACTCACACATCCACACAATAGGTTAATATATATCATCTTTCCGTGTCCAGCTGCTCAACCATCTCACAAAACATACGGGTCCAATGAATGATTCCTTCAATTCCTGCATCACTCTCAGCTAAGTACGCTCCTAAAGTGCTGCACATTTAACGTCATGCGTAGATTGTACATAATTGCACTAACCTATTGGCGTTTGATCACAATAATGCAGTTTTTCTCTGAGCTTTTTTCTCAGTTTAGCCAGCTGGGATGACTCTGCACGCAGGTACAGCTCTTAATGGAAGAGCAGGAGGCTCCACCGCTCCCAGCGCTGCTTGGTACTTGAATACAAGTGTTGTAAGTGTAAGAGTAATTTCTAACAGTACTGAAAGATCTTGTAAAGAAAAGGAACATCTGGATCTATAGAAACAAGCCCAACACAAGCAACTGAGTTCAAAACAAAGAGCCCAAAGCCACGGTACTGCATCAACCACAATCTGAGAGGCAGACCACCTGTGTTTATATACAGATAGAAATAATTAGGAATGAATCACTGACTGAATGAAAATCTCTCTCCAGTTCTTTCATCACATGCAGCAGTCAGTGGTGGAAGAAAAATCCAGATCCTTAAAAACAGCAAAACTGTGTGACACAGAACCATTTAAGTGAAATTTAGCTTCAACTCATTTAGCTGCTCTGTGCGGCTTGATGTGCGGACCATAACCAGCAGACTGAGTCCCCCAAAAAGAGGTGCTTTTGATCTGAAGCATCGAATGGACATTTCATCATTTAGCAGATGCTTTTATCTAAAACAATTTACAGAATGAAGATGGGCAAGATACAACAAAGAGGCTCTTTAAGTAAGAAACATAAGACTGCCAGAGGATGAGAGTGCTAATCATTACTATCAGTGCAATAAAAAGGGAGGGAGTAGAAAGTGGTAAAGAGAAAGCTGTGAAGGTGAAGAACAACAGAAGAAGAGTGGAGGAGGAGAAGAAAGTCGAGGAGAGGAAGGAGAAGTGCAGGGAAGAGTCTGTTAGGAGGGATGTACAAATAGATGTGCTCATGGAGGAGGTATTCTTGGATAACTCTTGGGTAAATCAGGATCAAAAGCCTCGTGTGGCACGACTGGGGTGTTGCATATGGGATAGGTTTCCTTTCTGCTGGATTGTCTCCGAGCCAAATCACGTCTGGGCTTTCATTTCTGTGACAGTGAATCACAGACTAATGTGGACTCATGTGGAGGTGCAGCGCCTGATAGAAAACTGGTGATAATTATAAGCAGTAAAAAGAATCACCAGGATGACAACAAATTTACACAGTTTCACCGCAGCGCACCAACAACGCAGCATCTCAGTCCTGCAGGTTGTTTGTTCCTGCGGCAGAAACATCCGACCAATGCGAAATTCTTGAATGGTATGAAGTGATGCATTTAGGTATGTTTGCCATTCACCATTTAGGAATTACAGCCACTTTAAGCAAAGTACCAGACATGAAGCATCCAAGCAGCTCAACAATAGGTGGCCATCAAATATCTTTGTCCAAATACTTCTGGACCTGACTTCTCCCAGTGGTGCACCAAGTTTGAAATGCTTTCTATGGTACGAAAAGAAAAGAACAATATGGGGGCAACTTCAACAGTAAATACAAGAGAAAGTTTTTTTTCCTAAGTAGTCATATGTGACAATAACAAGAGGAGTTTTCCTAATTCCTCATGATTGAATGCAGTTACTTCTGTTACCACATCAGTTTGACAGAACGCAACCTAGCCAGGCCCAAAATTCTGACATCTCATGAGAAACACAAAATATAATGAAACCCTGTTTTTGTTTAATTTTAATTTCCCCTGATGGTGTGAAATGACTTTTCAAAAAATACCTTTAAACTGATAACAATATTATAGCCCATACATTATGTCTGAACACATTAACCCAGTGATCAAACACACTGATGATGTATGCTGCATAAAAACGGGGCAAAATTCACCGAAACTGACGCTGAAATCTACATTTTTTTGCTGAGTTTTCACCTCCGTCGACAGAGCTCGGCATCATGATGCCACCCTGCAGTTAGATGTGAGTCTATACTCCAACTTTTGATGATGATGTGTTTGTTCAGTATGTTTAAGCCATACTAGAAAATAATTGTCGTTTTGTTGCTCGTTGTTTGTTCACATGGCAGACGTGGTGAAAAACTGAACATGACATGATCTCTCTGCAGCTTCCCCGCCTGGAGGCAGAATCAAGGGAGATGTGTGTTATGTAACAAGGAGAACAGCATGATATTAACTGTAAGATGCAGAGATATTGAATTTTGAAGCGTCCAAAGACCGTTAAAAGGTGGGTTTGTACATTTTTATTCAGTTAGAGTTAGTATTAAATTCCTTTACCACAATGTCACCAGTGAAACAAATTTGAGTTACCGTCAGTGCTCACAGTCATACTACAAAGTGTCTGGGTTGTATGACGTTTTCATTGTCAATTTTTCAATGTAACTCGTATTTACATCAAGTAGAAGTTTGTTTTATCTTCTTTGTCATGCTCCTCTAAAGGACACAGAGATGCACTATTGTGTCCTGCTTTGTTCGCTTCATGGCTTTACTGTATACTAAACAATAACGCATTCACTGAATAGCGGATCTGAACGAGTCCACAGCGCTAAAGCGGCCACGGCTCACAACCCCGGGGGTCCCTTTGAATAACTGACAGTAATCTTTTAAAGCATGCTGAGTCTGGAACAAAGCAGCATTTAGGATGATGTGACCTGATCACACAGTCACGATCCCTGAGAGCAATCTTCACGAATGCAGCACATTTGGGGAAAGAAACAGTGACGGGAAAATGGAAAAACATAGATGTGAAAAAGGGATTTATGCTGAAGGTGACATTTTTTGGGCAGATTTGTGACACTGTAGAGGATGTAGCCATATTTGATATCAATATGTTCAGTAACCGAGGTGTCTAAAGAGGTAAAATGATTGTTAAGTTGAACTCAAAAGCTCCAGTGACAAAGCTCAGCTATAAACCAGCCTAGTTCTTGAAGCTCCAGCGTGCCTCATGTGGGTGACACATCTGGGTGAAAAGAGTTTTTAAACGGCACTTTGTGTGGCGCCTCACCCAGGACCGGTTGGCCTTAGAAGATCCTACTGGAGGTGAGGTTTCAACAACAACACAGCTACTGGGATCTGCTGGTGCAATCAAGCCCCTCTTTCATGATGAGGTGCAAATTCATAAGGAGTATCTCCATCCTGGAGAAGAGAGAACAGATTCTAAAGGCGAAGACATCAATTTACACGATCTACGTATGTTGTAGCTCTCATTTTGGGTCAGCTGTAAGTAGTGACCAAAAGGACAAAAAAGTGAATATTCAGTTGGTTGAAATGAACTTTCTTCAAACGATGGATTGATGCTTCCATCAAAAGAAGACTTCAGACTCTGTAAGATGTCTCTTGGTTGACATGGGTATGCCTCGATGGCTCCCTGGCAGCAGTGGAGGAGGAGGCCGGGGGGAGCGAGGTCTGGAAACCTTGGCTCAGACTGTGGGCACGATCCAGTCCAACACTGAAAATTGATTAATATAACCTTCATTTATCCGTATAATTTTAGCTTAGATCACACTTTCAAACCAAAAGAGAAACATTTTCCAGTTGAACCGTTTTATTGTATTTATAATAGCAAAAATTATTGGACAAAAGCATAGTTTGACAGAATCATATGTTTTTCTCTGAAAAAAAAAAATCAAGCAATCAGACTGCATTGTTCTCACAATGAATACACAACAAGCACAACGTGTCATTTCAAAGCCACCCTCTGCAAAGGCAAACCGAGCCGCGCCTCCTTGTTTTTACCACCTACTCTTTCTACAGCAATTACTCTTCTCTGTACTCAGCTTTTCATTACAGCGTTTGGTGCCCCTGATGTGCCGTCAAATACTTCATCCATACTGATAATGCTGCATTTATCCACCTCAACAATTAATTCTACTGACATCTGAGCACATTAATATTCATTACATGTGCCACTTATGACAAACCGCCACCCCCGTGAGCTGTAGATACTGTATGTTGGTGAGATGGTGCAGAAATGTGCTGCTGTTGGTTTTAAGGACGCTGAAATGATTAATATCTACTTCTGTGTTTGGCTACCACAGGCTGTTTATTTCAGTCTGCATTCTCTGCCCGTGTGTTCACAATTGTTCCCAATGTCAGAAATCTCAATTCAGGAACAGTAAGGAAGCAAATCTTTATCTTTTATGTGCTCTGGAGCTTATTTCTTCTTTGAAGGGACTGTGAAGAGAGCATACATCCTTGAATTTTATATTCAATGCGAGATTTGTTTGTTTTTCAAAATTTGACAAGAAATTTCTAAAGGTTTCAATAAAACATCTCATTTTTGGTCAAAACAGCAAAAAATAAATACAATACAATACAAAAGCACCCCGGATGAAACAAGCATCCCAACTCCACCTCCTTCTTTTGAAATTGGCTGTATACAGCTTTGTGGTACCCACTTCAAAAAGTACAACTTCACCTCTGAGCTGGGTCTGC
>JAOWBL010004876.1:39257-50033 GCA_028564865.1 Zenarchopterus dispar | reverse complement strand
TTCTTTTGAAATTGGCTGTATACAGCTTTGTGGTACCCACTTCAAAAAGTACAACTTCACCTCTGAGCTGGGTCTGCTATGTCACAGTAAATTATAAATCTGAGCAGCTCAGAATGAAACATTTTCCTTGTTTTCACTCCCTTCTGTCCATGAAACCCATGTGATACATCAAAGTCCAGTCCTTTTAATGGGAATCTGAGACATAGTTGGAAAACTCTTCTTCTGTGTTTATTGCAGCATTATTCACCTGAAAAAGATGCCTGAGAGGACATATGCATTGTGGTAGTATCTGATTGACATGTGGTGGGCATGCTGACCTTCCTGAGTAACATGGCTGCACACCGCAAGCATCTTCAAAACAGCTGTTCAGAAACCATTGGGTCACATGACTTAATGCTTTGACCATTGTTTTAGAGTCTATGATTACAGGTAGCAACATCAGCACAGTCAATGTAGCCCATTTTATTTAAAAAAAACCTGCATTTTCATGTTCTGAACAGCAGGGGGCATGTTTCACAGTCCACATGGACAGCAAGGAAAGGGAAACGAGGTGGCAGCCTTGAGTTGTCTGAGTTTTTGACTTGCCATTTACTTCAGACACCCAAATATATGAACTCAAGTATACATTGAAGCAAACAAAGAAAAAAAAATCTTCATAATATGTTCCTTTTAAGGTCTTGGACTTGACCCCCCCAAACCGTGTGTCCGAACGTTTTGTATTAGATATTCAGAATATTTCTAGTTTTGTATTAATATAGACTTCAGACACTAAACATGTCAAACAAATCTTTTAAAATCTTCTTATTCTCTTCCCTTCTTGCATTATATGAGTTGATATGTGTCCTGAGTAATGCTTGCAGAAATGTAAGATTGCCAGCAGAACACAGCTTTAGACAGTTCCTGGGACTTTTCTGTGTTGATGGGAGACGTGCAAACCCTGCTGTCCTTCACTGGGTTGGACACGGAAGAACATGTTGACAGAACGAGTGAAGTCAGCCAAACGTGCAGCAAGCAAGGACGTCCAACTGGTCAGACAAGCCAGCACAGTGTCCTCACTCACCAGTCAGCAATCTCCATCAGATGTGGAGAATAAACAAAAAAGAAAACGACAAAAATATTGTCTTATACTAGACATCAAACTTCATGTTCAGAGTCCTGTTCGGAGTGATGTCCTGTTTTACTGAAAACACCAAAAAATGAAACAGAATTTTCTACAAATTCTAACAGATTCCACATGGTCCAATAACTGACTCGAAAACATTTACTAGATGGGCAAGACAGGAATGTTTCAGCAAACGATGCACGGGGGAAATTTGGTGCCAGAGAAGTCTCATTTTTAACAGCTTTGTGTTTTAAAAGTTAGTCTGTCAGTCTTTGGAAACCCAGAGTCACCGACACTGAGCTACAAAACAAATTCATAAATGAGCCACCCTGCACTTCTGATGAATGTCATTTGATTATAAAATTGCTTATTTAAATATTGCAGAAATTCAGCTTGACATTAATTCATTACCTTTTTTTTCTTTCAGTAACCAAATTATGCTACAAAATTTACTTTTAGCAATTTATAAGGTAAAATGTCAGACAGGGGTGAGTTTATTTGACAACTTAACTCCTCTGAGAAACCTTCATTTAATGAGGACCTACAATAAATAACTTTAAAGGTGGTTTAAAAAGCACGGCCATGTTCAGTTTTAGTTTGCTGGTTTACCAATTAAATTTTCATCAGAGGTTACATCAAAAGTTTAACGCATTAAAAAAAAAAAAAAACAGAAATATTCTACAAGTATTTTGTCCTGTGTTTTATCAAGATTTGATGTGCATTTTGTGAGCTTTTGTTTTGGAAAATGCAGCCAAATATGGAAATCTGGATTAATGAACCTTATGTGAAATCTGATTAAGAAACTGGATTTCTAATGCAGTTTTTAAATTTCCCCAAATCAGAAATGCAGAGCTTCCAGTTTGCATCAAATTCAGCAACATTTCATCAGGACATTGCATATTTAAGATATTTTTGTGACAGGATGTTCAATTAAAAAAAAAAGAAAAACTCAGGCAGCAAATCACAAAAGAGCCTTAGTCTCATTTGTCTTGACTGACTGTCAGACACTGTCTGTGGGGTGTGAAATAAATAAAACCATTTTTGAAAAACTTTGGTATCCCTGAAAATCATGAAGCAATTTACTGATTCCTTTCTTTGAAAATGTTTTTTTTTTTCTTTGACACTGGTCTTCATGGACTTTCCTGGTTCTGGAAACTGGAAACAAACAGAGTCCACGTAGCCTGCCTCCCAAACCATAACAAACATTGCTTTGGTCAGCCACTGGTGGGGGCAGGGCTCTTGCTTGTGCTGTGCACGTAAAGTGATAGTGGTGGGGATTTTTGAGACTTCTGGATAAGTGCCAGCCATCTTACTTCCACATTGAGGTTCATACAGAACTAAGTTTTGTTGTAGTTCCCCAACTGGCCACTAGAGACTGGCTGCAAAAGTGAGTCAATCTCCATTGACTTCCATCTTAAAATGTCCGACTTTAGAGCACAAATAAACATATTTACAGCCTGGCTCAAAAAACTGTTTTTATCTCAGATGTTTGATTTCACATCCATGACAACTCTGGGAGGATACATGTTTTGTACCACACCAGGAGAATTTATGTAAAGCATTACATTTAGTTCTAATGTGATTGATTGACAGTCAGCTCATCCAATGGCTAGCTGTTATCACTTCCTCATGATCAACGTGATGATCATTTTTTTAATTTCGCTGTTGTGTCAACATGTTAAATGGTATATTCTGGTATAAACATCTGATGGCAACTCTGCAAATATTTTGGTGGGGTTTGGCTTCAGGAGCTGTGAGCAAGGCTAACTTTGATTGACATACAGTGGAGGTATTCCTATCAGAGCTTGCTCTCCATTGTTTTCTTTCAAATATCAAGAGAGATGACACAATTCAGAAATCTTTAACCCTAACTTTAAGTGGGGTAAAAGAAGGGATTACTATTTTACATAACAAGTGTGATACTTTTCCCATCAATGCTATAATAAAGCTCTTCTTTTATTGAAAATATGGCTGTTTACTTACTAAACCTTGGATGTTCGAGGTTCCAACACCCACCCAGCTGAAAAACGTTCATATAGTTATGAAAAAAGATAAAGTGTCAACTGTGATTACACTGAGTGTCAAGAAAGAAATTCCTTACAGCAGAAGGTGAGGCATGAAAATAGACTCGCTACCTTAAATGTGTAAGAGTATTAAACTCATTTTTCTTTCCTCTGATCAGTAAATATCAGTCCATACTTTAGAATCGTGCACCAATTAACTACATACATGTACAAGATACCTCAACTATAGCTGTTAGTTTCCACTTCGAACACAAAACATGAATTTTGCCATCATTTTGAGAGCATCATTGGTTATATAAGCCCACCACAGAGGCTGCCAGAGGTAACTTTCATCTCTTGAAAGAGAAGTGTGAGCGGATGAATGCATGGCAGATTGGCCTTAAGGGAAGCTTGAGTGCAAATTGCTCCATTTAGTGGCTTGACATTTGTGTAGCTGATATGGCAGCTGAGATTGGAGCCAGGTGTGCACCTCTGCCTAGCAAAGTAAAGCTACTTTCATACTTTTCCTTTGTAGAGGTCGTGACACTGGATCACTGTGTCCTGCATATTGATTTGGCAGGTTTTATGTCAGATAAACTTCCTGACAAACCCTTATCATTTATCCGAGCTTGGGAATGGCATTAGTGTGGCAGGCTTGAGCAAAGGGAACAATGTAAGGTTCAGAGTCATGCCCAGAGATGCTTCGATGCTCGACTCTAACAATGTGACACTGAACATCGAGTACTAGAGTTTTTCTCTTTACTCTTCAAACATGGACATCTAACATTCCACAAATCCGACGCAATGTCCAATGAGCTCCAGAAATGTGATCCCGATCTTAAAATCTGTGGAAGATGGCTCGGCCAGAGGTCAAATTATTCCAAGAATACAACCACTCCATGCGTTTCCAATTCCTTTAAAAGCTTCTATTGTGACATTTATAGGAGAAGACTGTCAAGGGGCCAGATTCTTGACATAAATTCAAGCAGCTTGAAAAATATGTGGAAGACAGAGCAAGACTCCTCAGCAGTGCTTTTGATTGTCAGTCTGGGATAGAAAGTATTCAGCATCTGGTTCCTGTCAGGCCCTCCCCGAAAGGTGCATTTTTGTTTACCTTTTAAAACATGTTTCACGCAGTAAAATACCACAGAGAATATTATTCAGCTAGCACCTTGCCAAGATAATTATTCAAATAGCCACCTGGGTACAGCATGATGAATATCAAGTTACAGAGTCAGCCCACAGCTATGTACGCAAGCAAAAATAGATTAAAAAATGGGATAATGGGAAAATGCAAAGTACAAACCGAGGCTACGGTATTGAAGGTTGAAGCACGTGGATGTGTAGGTTCAAAAACTTGAACCGTTGACGTCCTCCCACTGAACTCGCCAGTAGGCACGTCTTCTTACCGTGTCTGTTAGTGTTTACGGTAGTTTGCAGCTGTCAAACAGAGTGAAAAGCTGGATTCTTCTGGCTGCATCACACTGCTTTCCCTGCTATCTTATTGACAGACTCTCAAAAACAAATGTGGAAAAAGATTTTTAAAAAAAAAGAAAGCGCGAGAGAAAGTTTAAAGCTGCCAATGGTAAGATTAACACTTTACTACTGTGCTGTTGACCGTAGAAATAACAGTAGGTTTTGTAATGCCACATTGTCCCTGTAGAGGTGATATTTAATCGTACTTCTCATACATTCAAATGAAAAGGAAAAAGTTCAACTGACTGAGGGGGGGATTTTACTTGCACGCCAATCTTTCTGGACAGGCCATTTAACCTTGGGGTAGACGAACAACCGAAAATGTTCATTAGCATGTCAGTCACTTCTGATAACTAATGAGCCAAATATCTGCAGTCATCACAGGAATTCCCACTGGAGTTACACCCCACAGGAATGTCAGGAATAAAGGATCTGAGAGGAGCAAGGACGAGAATAAACTTACAACCATACCAAAGTTTGAGTAGGTTTTTACTTTTTTATACACTATTGTGAAGTTACCTCCTGCTCTGTAGCACAGACAGACAATCTGCTGCCCACATGTGTGCTAATCCACCACAATACCCATGTTTGGTGCCTCAACTGTTTCTTCCTTCACTCCATTTTTAAATAAACAGCTTGTGTTGTGCATGCTTATGGCTTATTGCCCATGTGTGTTGGATTGACGAAAGTGGTTTGGAGACCAGTTGGGTCACTGTCAGATCATGTAGTGTGTCACCTCAGTTGTGTTGCAATATGGATGCGCTACAAGACTCACCAGCCCAACAACATCTGGAGTGGAAGGGGAGAAGCGATAAAAAAAAGGTGAACTGAGGTTCAACACTGGCGTTGCTTTCTCCAGATGGAGATAGCTCGTAGCAAATAAGGGAATGAAACATGATGCAAGTAAGGAAGCTGGGTTGTGAGGATGGGGGTCTTACAGTGGACTTATGCCAGAGGGGCTGTGATATGAACTTTCTCACGATATGCTGCCCCCATTTGGTCTGGAGTGGCATAGCTACACATCCACAGGTTCTATCATTTTGGCCATTTTCAAACTGCCAATAAATGAAAGAAGATGATAGCAAAGAAGGAGAAGAAAAATAAAAGCATTTTTGTTTCCATGAACTGTGGTGGTGGCGAGTGAGAAGAGATGACTTGCACGTGAAGTGGACATTGAAATGGCAGGACAAAGTAATCTTCTATCCACAGCACATCCAATCAGCCCCAAGTTGACATCACCCCCCACCCACCATCACTGATATAGCAATTTAAAGATGTGTCACTAAATTTGACAGTAAACATAACACTGACAATTTTATCTCTTTTACTGTACAATGTGAAGTTTTGTGTGTTTGAAATGAAAAAGCAAGACTGCTCTGCAATAGTGTAGTTGTGGCCTTATTCCTGATCTGACGGCATCCTATCATCCTCGCTGTGACTGACTGTGTACCTCGTAGGACCTCTGAGCTGTAAAGATCTAATATATTAGCTCAGAGTCAGCAGTTGGCCACTGTCAAACCAGCCAAAACGGGGTTGATGCAATCAAGAGGAAGTCAATCCAGGTCCTAAAGTGATTACATCAACTCTCAGACACAACAAATGGCTCTGATGTTCATTCAAAAGAAGAGCAGCAGCTACATAAAGAAAACAACAGAACAGGTACCGAGGAATGAGTGGAGAGCAGGAAAACACAGACCTTTCCTGTCAGTGCCGTCGGGGACCTGCGAGGTGTTGATGCCCTTGGCGATCTCCTGGCTGGCGGTTTCCTTGGTGACCGCTGAGCCTTTGAGCTTACTTTTCGGGGTTTCCAGGGCTTTTAGCTTCTTGGCATGTTTGGTGCCCTTGTAGTGCGCCAAGGCCTGGTTCTGTGAAAGGAACAAACAGCAGGCGAGATTAAACCGACGAGAAAATGTAAATACAGAACTGGCGTGTAATGGAACAAGAAAAGTGAGTCTGTGAAGCAAACTAAACATATAATACACTAGATATTAATCATCCTGCAAGAATTATTTTCTTTATCTAAAACTGATGAAAAGTAAACTCAAATGTTAACGGTTGTGACTGAGTCTGTGAAACAAGCTAAACATGATTATTCAGGGATAGTTTATATGCCTTTAGTTCAGCTAAAGATATTGTTTTTCATCCGTTTTAGATTAAGAGTAAAATTCTTTCACAGTGACTAATGTGCCAATGCAACGTTTGTTAACCATTTCATTGCTCAGTTTGAAAAAACTATTTAGGGCACTTTTTTTTCCCAAATCATGTCCACAGATGGAAAAATTATAGGGAACAAATGCATTTTTAAAAGTGATTTTATTGTTTAATGGTTAAAGGGTCAATATATCACATGAGAAAATCAGAGTGATGGAGTACAGCAGCAGGATCTCAGCTTAAAACAGAGCAACTTGTAGATCCTGAGAAAGAGTCAGAGAAAAAGCAAACATGACATGGATTGGTCTTATCATTCCCTTTTTATACCCCTTTTCAACAAGAGGGCAGAACCTGTTGATTTAGTGTGGCGTGCTCAACCTGAATGTGTCCAACAAGCTAAAGTGGACAAAGATTATGACCCACTAGCTTGTCTAGTACCACTAGTGGCCTTCCTTTAAAACATATTGAATCTGAATGACAGCAGTTTTTAACATGCTGTGGCCATTTATATGGTTTATTATATACATTTATTATATGAGTATAATATATACAATAAAAGTTTATTGTATATGGCTCTGTGTGACATGTCAAACACAAATAACTTCAATTCATCAGACCAATCATTAAAGGATGAAAGAATTTTGGATAAAAAAAAACAGAAAAAAAATGAAGGAACTGGTGGCTTTCAGGGAGATCCTGATTCAAACTGCTCAGTCTTGCAGCTCTGTGAGCAGTTTGAACCTGGACTATAGGACTGAAGAGAGCTGTGGCAGGAGCAGCCAGCCTTCTTCAAAATAAAGAAGACACTAGATTATCCTAAATATCTCATTTAGCACAAATGAACTTGAATATTGGCTGGCGTTAATTTAATGACACTTGAAAGCCTGTGTGAATAGTCGATTTTCTCCATCTTGCTGTGATGATGGTGTTAAATAATCCGTTTTATGTCTGAAAACACAAGTAGTTAAAAAATGGTTGATCAGTAAGGAAAAACTCAGAAGCTCGCTTGTGAGGGAATCACCTCCCACTGTGATCTCAGAGGGTCACTCCTGGAAACACACCTGCTGGTTTTGAATTTCAACAGTCTTGACCAAAGTGTGCTGCTCTCTGGTTTCTCTTAACAAATTCAAACTTATCTTCACTTTCATTAATCTGGCTGTTTATGTTTGACCTGCGAGGAATGTGAATGATTGAAAAGCTTTTGATTCCCAGATCGGCTGCCACGACACAGAAATCCTGAGGAGGAATTACGATTAGCTGACTAGAAAGAACGCCTTTGTTCACATAGAAAGAAACAGCTATTAAAGTGTAACATTACGTATATTAAACCTAAATCTCATCTAAATCTTGAAGTCAAGTTATTTTTCCCCATCAAAGAAGAATCTCTCACCAACATGTTTTTTTCCCCCCAGTCGTCATGTCGCTGGATTTTCTCGCACCTCAAATGACAACAGTTATGACTTTCACTCTCATTACGAAGCTCATTACTTTGATTTAGAATAATAGATCCTTGTCAATAAGAAAGAAATATCTGAGTGACCCATGAAGTTTAATTTATAAAGACGCTGCTTAGTTTACAGTCCGAACACGTAGAGTCACCAGAATTCACCTTCGCTACAGATTCGTCTGGGCACACAGACGGGGGACATATGAAAAGACTTTGAGCTGCCCTTGTTTACCGCTGCACATTTCCCAGCATACTTTGCCTGTGGCAGGAAGGAAGGTATCAGGAGAGAAGCAATTGCTTCTTGGAATAAATAAGTCCACTAACCTCACATCACCAATAGACATTGTTAAGTATTTTCATTCAAGGCCAACAGAGGGACAAAGACCCTCCTTCGGGCTGTCTCTGCCTTACAAATGGAAGATTTTACAGTTGCTCCTTTTATATAATACAGTAAAGCTTTTACAGCATTTGAATAGCTTTAGTGTAGCAATCTTAATATTAAGAAAATTATCATAGTATTTAGTTTTAGGTTGCACATTTTTAATGCTTTGACTTGTCCAATTTACCCTCCATTTTTGACTGTGAACTCTGGATTATGATTTAAGCACGTCCATGTCACAACTTAATAGAATGACAAAATAGGTTTCATTACATGAAGGGTTTAAAGAGGCCATAAATCCAAAGTTCTGCCACTTTGTTGGCAAAGATGGTGACATCGCTGGACCGCCTTGAACATTTTCTTTCATTCTACAGACAATTTTTGGATGAAGCACCGCTTTTTCTAATGGAGCGCAGATCTTATTCTGGCACGAAACTATTCATTTTAGCAGACATTCATCACCCTCCAGGTACCCAAAACATAACTTGCAGTTTGTCATGACACTGCTGTAATGTGGATGGGTATTTAATGCAACCGGCGTAATAATTCATCTTTCATTAGAGCAATGAAGTGGAAGAACTGCCTGAATTCCAAGAATGGCACATGCATTATTAAAACTAGGAAGGAAATCATTTGTTTTCTTTCCAGATGCTCGGTGAAAAGGGGAAAGCCATTAAACAACGTAGCGTTACACTAGAGAGGCTGCTGGAAAGCGAAAGGTCAGTCTCATCTGGGCAAGGCTGGTGCTGGGAGGATGATGTTTTAGATCGCTTCAGTGCCCTCAACACTGTCCAGACAAACTGACTGAGATGAGGGTGGACCCACACCTGGTGTCCTGAATAATGGACTCTCACTGGGAAACCAGCTTGTAAGGCTGAAGGAATGTACCTCTTTGAAATTAGTCTGCAATACTGGTTCACTACAGGGACAGTCCGTTTCCCTGTGCGGTTCTGACTTTAAATATAACTTTGAGTCATGGCACAAACAGATATTTTTGTATGACATTCAGTACATTCACATGCACAGCTGAGTCGAGCCATGATTCCAGCTCGACTAGGCTCTTTATACATGGATGTGAGGAGAATTGATTTACCAATCAAAACATGTCAGACACCACCGTGACAGGTGGTGATATGCCTGATTCCAGCTCGTTATTGGGCTTTTGGTGCTGTACAGAGGAGGAATAGTAAATATATATCAGTAGAAGGGTGATGAGGTTGAAAGTGCCACGAGGGAGGCCTGGAGGAAGACCAAAGAGTAGATTTATGGATGTAGTGAAAGAGGATGTGAAGTTGGTTGGTGTGAGAGGAGGATGCAGAGGACAGGGTTAGATAGAGGTGGATGATTTACTGCGTCGACCCCTGAAGGGAACAGCTGAAAGGAAAAGAAGAAAAGATTGGGCTTTTGTTGACCTAATACACCACACAACAACAACAACAAATAAATCTTGGGTTTGACAGACGGTGACAAATTGAAGTAATAGATAGACTTATAGGTTTGTACATTTCATATTGGCTTCTTCTGTTACTTCTGGGTTTCAGCCCAGGGCCGGACCTGTGGAGGACATGAGGTCAGTTGAACATTTACATGCAAGACTAGATCAACTTCCAGCTGCATTATATAGATGTATAGCTTAACTATGAGAGGTTTAGTGTAGTTTGAATGCAGCTGGACTAATGTGCAAATATGTTGACTGCTATTAAGGGGTGTATTTGCCCTCAGTCTCACTGGATGTTGAACCACCATGGCACAGCTGTGCTGTACCAGCCTCTGTGAATTTCAGCCTAAATTGCGATCCCACCAGAAGTACAGAGGTAAAGTTAAGAAGCATCCTAGAGGTGACTAATGGGTCCACTCAGAGCTCTGCTTTGAGTAAGCCCAGTCAGTTCACTCACAGCAGATTGAGCTGCCAAAATGTCAAACACAAGACGATTTCAGAAGAGGGTTTAATCACCACCAAGGACATAGTGAAAAACTTGTCTTTACAGAAACATCTTTGCAGGTTACTCCACAACTTTCATGTGTTATTGAAACTTTTGGGTAAACTAATGATCTCAGAAAACCAGCCAAGTGGCCAGTTCTCAAAAGCACTCCACTTCTAAAACGTTCCCGGGTGGAGCTGAGGTCGTGTTGAGGCCAGAGCCAAACTGCTGCACATCCGGATTTCAGCTCTTCAGCATGCTGCCAGATGGACACAGTCTTTAAGAGTGAAAACCAA
>JAOWBL010004876.1:14865-39157 GCA_028564865.1 Zenarchopterus dispar | reverse complement strand
AAACAACCTGCATATGAACCTTTCCAAGACTAAAGAGATGGTGAGGGACTTCCAGAGGCCACTAAAATTCACTAAACCGGCCTGTATTCTGGGGGTTGATGTAGAGGTATTCAGGACCTACAGGTATCGAGAAGAAAAGCTGAAGTGCTCAGCGAACACGTGCACACTCTCAAGAAGCTGACTACTGGACTAGACTGTTGCTGTCCTGCTGTACAGCAGTCTGAGAAAGCTCTTTGTCTGAAGGACCATCAGGTTCACCCTCGGTTCCACCAGGCATGGAAGCGCTGCAAAGCGGCTGCACCAGCCACTGTCAAGGGTGGTTCCACCAGAAACTTCCCAGAAGTGACCATTCACACTCCTCTCCCCAACCATGGCAAAGCATGGTCAGTTAACTCATGGCAGGTCGAGCAGTTTCCAGAGCTCAGCCTGGTTGTCATGGCAACGTTAACTTGCTTTAATCCATTTTATTTGTGGACTTTCACAAATACTTTTCCTCTATCTGTGGGCTTTTATTTCATTTTTATTTATGGACTTATACCCTACTTTTTATATGTAGTGCACCATTTTAGGTCATCATAAATCTTTCTGACCCAGTTTGACAGAGTGTATATAGTCTCTTGCCACCACCGTGGGCATGAGGATGCATATTCTGGATAGAGATTTTTCTTTCAGGGCAAAAGAGAAATTTATAGTGATGCAATTTTAAGGCATTTTTCTTTTACATCAAGAAGAGTTTGAGATTATCCTTCAGTGGTTGTTCCCACTATATCACTGCTCCACACATGCACAGATCCACATCTATATCAGTGTGAGGCAAGGCCACCAAAATAATTCCCATTCAAAGCAGAGAACCACAAAGTAAGATAAAAACTGATATGATGAGTTAAAAAGGGTTCTACAGGCTATTCAAGCTTTCAAATAACATAACTGCAGAAGATAGATATTGGCTAGTTATTTTGTGTAATTTGATCAAATTGAGGAACTTAAATTTCAGATACTACCAATAAAATAATGACTATTTGTGGAAACCTCGTCTCTTTGCCAAACCGGTGAAGGGTGTGAAAATGATCACAGGCTGCATCACTGATGACTTTTTTAAAACTTGTTTTGCCATTAAAGTCTTAATTAATGACCATCGTGATCAAGGAACATTAAGTTGAACCTTTACTTTAATTACCACTTTCTCCCAAGCTGTGCTTAAGGGGTTTGAATGGATATTCACTGCTCGCTCATGCAGTGGGCATGAGATAAAACTTAAGGAAGAAGCTGATTGCTGAATAATGTGGGGTCAAAATGTCAACCTACACGTCGCTGTAGCGGATGCATGAAGCAATAAATGAGATAAGTGAATCATTTTTGACGTCCCTCGTGTGGAAAGTCCACTAGGTTACAATAGCAACATAGTAAAGCCATAAGAAAACACCTAGAGCTTCATTTTTTGTCTCTCTCTTTAGGTAAATATAATGCAGTGCGACATGCAGTAGCAGGAGGTAAATAAAAGATATGTGGAGTTTTATTTAAAAAAAAAAAAAGATATAAAACATCTCATGTGGTTAAAACAAGTAGCAAAAAAGATTAGTGGCTGCAAGATTTTGAAATCCACCTGCCACAGTGGAAGGTGGAAAAATAAGAAGTGATTTCCAACTGTGGTGTGTTCCCATGTGGGTTTGTAAGATTTTGTTGAGGCAGGTCAGAACAACTCTGATGTTGGCTGACAGTTACTATCAACACCTTCAGCAGTGACAAGCAACCATCCACAGACAGGCAGGTCGGGAACCAAACATCGAGCTTTATAACTTATAAACAAAACTGCAGAGCAACAAAAACAATGTCCACAGACAGAAAGCAACGTAACTAAACAGGGTGGAAACAAAACAAGCAATGAGACAGTGGTTTGGCAGAAAGAAAATAAAGGAAGTAAACAGTGTGAAGTAATAACACCAAACAGTTGAGTAGCTGTATTGAAGACTAACGGAGAGAAACAGTTACAGCTGGAAAGAACACGGGAATCAGGAACTGACAAATAAAACAGGAAATCAAGCAGAGTAGTATAAAGACCGTGGAAATAAATCAAACAACAGAAGAGGAGCTTTATAAAAGCAAAGAACTTAAACAATCCAAGACTGTTTGAGCTCTTTGCTTCACACCAAATGACTTCAAGCCCAATTTGCCACTACAGAGATTGTATAAGAACAGGACAATCCCCCCTGTGATGTCACTCTTAGGTGGCGCCACAGAGAAGCCTCTTCGAAGCCTCTTTTCCTTGTACTGTACGACTCCATGTTGCAAATGGGTGGAGAGAGCAGGCCTGGAAGCCAGGAGGAACGTGCTCACTTTTTTTCAGTTTAGCTTCATGGACTTAGCTTATGCTAATGCTAAGCTATGATGCTAATTAATATAACTTGACAATAATTCTGATCAAATATGTTCCAACATCCTAATTTCAAATGTTGCTACAAAAACAACATCTGAAACGAGTAATGCAAGAGCTGAAACAAGGACAGGCAGAGTTCCACTGCCGTGACTCGGTCTGCTGCTAGCGGAGGTTCAACCCGTTATAATCAGCCAAGCCCACCGGCATCACGGCCTGATTGACAGCAGCTCCTTCAGCCAATCCACACCAGACGAGCTGATGGTGAACATTTGCAACAGGACCTCCTGTTTCAAATGTCATTTCCATAGCTAAGCATCATCCTCAGAGCTTTCCAGGTCAACGATCTTTTATTAAAATTAACAACATATGGTCAACATGTTCTCTTGACAATAAGAATTACTAAGCTTTATTCACAGCTAAGGAGTTAATACAGTGCTAAGTGCAAAGTAGCAGCAAATAATGCATTTTTCTGTCTTCCAATCAAAAATTCACTGCCCCTAATTATATATAAATTCATTGTTTTGTAATTTTACTCTACATAGTACTAAAATTTAACACCGTCTTCGCTTGTCATGGATATGAAAACTAGCTTTGGAAACCAAAACTGTAAATATGTTTAATTCTGCTCCAAAGTTGGATGTTTTAACTTTGGAGTCAATGGATATGGACTCACTTTTGGAACCAGTGAGTTCTCATTCTTACACAGTCTTACGAATGGAAACAATAATAATATTGTATTTGACAGCAGACAAAAAGGCACATGAGCAAAAACATTAATAGGAGACCTAAACATGAGTACTGTTTATCTCTTCCCAGCTGGCCAGTCAGAGTGTGAATGTCAGATCATCAGTTGGTGAAACTGACAGACAATGGACGACAGAGATCCCTGCCATGTGACATGGGAAAGATGAACCTGTCGGGCGGCTGATGTGCAGCATCAACTCCGTCCATAAACAAAACACTGCACAGTGGAACTCCAGCAGCAGGAATCCAAACAGCTTCATCAGCGAGTCGGAAGAATCATAGCTATATCAGCAAACAAGAGTCACTAATCATATATACACGAGATTAAACCACACTACACCTAATTATTTTTGTCAGCAGAAATAATGCATATTTATAATGTTTAATGCTCTGAGTCAGGATGGCACGTATTACCAGTGAAAAATCCTTTTATTAAGTGTGTCTCATTAATCTGGGTAATACTTCATCCATCCATTATCTATACCTACTTATTCATATTTAAGGTTATTTTATCTGCTTTATGTGGGAGTGATGTATTAAATGATCATCAATATGGTTTTGAAAGCAATTACTCACCATCCGTGGCAGTGATGAAATTTACTGAGTATTAAGGAGCAGGTGTTTATCAACATGTTAATACTGTTGCTGTATTTATCGATTTGAGTAAGGCATTTGAAACCATTAATCAAGTTATAGTGGAAAAATGTAAAATATTATGGCTTACGGAGGTATAAACCAGTTATGGTTAAAAAGAAATTTAAATGACAGATTCCAGTATGTGAGTATTGATAATCTTGATCCTTAGTTTAAACGGGTTACATGTGGAGTCCCACAAGGTTTGGTCTTGGGACCAAAATTATTTACACTTTATATAAATTACATTTTCTCAAGATCAAATATATTGAAGTTTTTTTTTAATGTTTGCAGATGACACTAATGTATTTTGCTCAGGTAAGACTATAGATGAATTAATGGAGTCAGTAGAAAAATAATTAGTTCTGTTAAAAAAGTGGTTTAATTATGATAATGTCATGAGTTTGGTTTTTGGTTAGTTCCTGTTTAATTTTGAAAGTCTGTGTCCCTGTGTTTAGTTATAGTTGGTCTTCCCTTGCTCCTGTCTGCCCTGATTGTTTGCACCTGTATCTCATCAGTCCTTTTAGTATATCTTTCCTTGTCTTTCCCTTCCTCCCGACTGGTTTGTACTGTTTGTCTCTGTGGATGTAGGTTTGCGTGTAAAAGTATTTTGAGGTTTTTACATTTGGGTCCTGCCACAATCTCTTCATCATAACATAAGTTATCCATGAATAAAAATAAGACTAAACAAGTGACATGCTGCTGGTAATAGAAATTATAGCAATAAAAAGTTACATTTAAATGGGAAGAAAATTAAATTGTATATGAAGCTAAATCTTTAGCTGTGATCACAGATAGTAAACCTAGTTGGAAATCACATTTTGTAAATATTAAACAGAAGGTGGAAAAATCTGCTGCTATGTTGTTTAAAACAAAATCCTTTCTAAGCAAAAATGGATTATATATAAAGTTTCCTGGTTATGCCCTATTTTTCATATTGTGTGGAGATTTAGAGAAATGCTGGAAAACAAGTTTAGATATTTTGCCTAAATTACAAAAAAGAGCTGTTAGTCATTCAATATATTATGAATCAAGTGATTATTTTTAAAAACACTGTATAATTTTAGTAATATTATGTACATAAAAATATTGTAAATCAATCTGTATATTAAATAAGAACCTTTACATTTGTATTTAGAGAAACTCTTTAAATTAGGAGTAGGTCATAATTTAAAAGGTTTATTTATTTTTGAAAATGTTAAAAAAAAAGAACTAAGGTGAAATTAAAATGTGTGTTTTTTTTCTGGGTGTGAAATTATGGAATGAACTCAAATATCTAAATACCATATTTTTATTAAATCATTTAGATTAAACTTGGACATCTACACTTCATGTTTCATCTTGATTGTTTCATGTCAAATCCCCATTGTGAAGGTGCGTAAAGGCAAAAATCATGAAAACTATCATTGTCTAAGTATTTCTTCACACACAGTAGCTGTAAGTCCGTAGTTTTATAACTGTCGAGGTTAATAGGTTTTGTTTTGTTCCTTATCTTCTTCTTTTAGAGTTTGACCTCGTTTTTTGCCGTTTCATATTTCGTGTCCAAGGTTTAATTCCGGTTTTATATTGAAGGCGTTTCTTCTTAGTCATAACTCTGCCATGTATTTATAGTCCTATTTCTCCTGTTTCCTCTCATGCTCACTTTACTGCTTGCACGTTTTTTAATTTATTTATTTTTTTATGTCTTTTTGGACTCTGGTGGCGTGCCACAGTTTTGTTTTTGTAGGTTTTATTAAAGACTCCAGGTCTTTATCTGCCTCCTGTGATCTCCTCATGCAGCTCCACATGCATCATCATTTCTGCTTCAGTTCTCACACGCGAAGAGAGAACGTGATCGCCAGGACTTTCTGTCTCGTGATTCGCTGTTTTGAATGCATTTGCTTTGGGAGTCTGTTTTTTTGCATTTCAACATATCTCAATCAGAGGACAGAAATCGCTCAAGAATCTCTGCAGTAAACTGTCACATGTTGCAAAGTACAACATGCAGTGAAAATTCATGAAATTTGTTCAGTTGTGACAGAAATGAACAACAAAACAAAGATATCAAATACATTCACGAGTTTACTTATCTCTGAATACCAGTAAATAACATGACATGGACATTTTATGTCTAAAAGACAAAAAAATGAAGACAGAGGTCTTAATGAGATTACATAATGCTTTTGCAAGTCAAATATTTCAATGCATTTCTTTTTGTTTCGTGAACCCATATGGTTTACTTTTGAACCATTTACAAACAGATAAAGGTGATAAATCATGTCCAACAAGGTCAGAATACTCTGTGATTCATTCCCACCCAAACCACAGACTGGAGGCCAGCTTATGGCCCTGGCTCATAAACATCCTGTGAAACAGAAACATCTTCAAATCTCTTAAAGCAGGGGCTTTTCCCCTCTTTTTATGATCTGATTGTTAACTGGTTGACAAACAGACTCTCTTCTCCCCTAAAAGAGCAGCACCAGAACTCAGAAAGCAAATCCCACTTCTGCCTGAGGCAAATTCAGACATCAAGCATCTGTAACTGAATAAATAACCGCCTCACGGCATTTCAAACCTTCCAGTGGTACCTGTTAATTTGACAGCTAAACGCCGGCTTTATTTCTCTAATGAAGCTTTAAAATTAGCAGCTGATGGAACAGTAAATATGCACTGAGACAGAACTCCTCATGTAAAACGTGGTAATCTTTTTTCTGAGTAATCACAAATCCACTCAGCTTTCCAAATGGATTGATTACTCTTTATTGAGAGGTGCCGCGACACTGCTAGTGAGGGATGCTTCTGATTTAACAACATGCAGCAGCAGCAGCCATTTTCTTTTCAAATTTTTTCTGATTACTTTCAAATAGGTATGGAAATTAGGGGCAGGGAAAAATCGAAATCCATCTGCTCGCTTAGATGCTCATCCATCAGTTAGATTAAGTGAGTTAAAATCTATGCCAAATGTTTCATTACATGCGTGTGAAAACACACTAATAAACTCTCCCTTCCGTAGCATATTTTGATCACTTTTATTAGTTAAATATGGTGAAATGATGACCTGACTGCACAAACAAAAAGATTATATAAATTATTGCCTGACATGAAAATGCTCATGGCTGCAGCCTTTTAAGTGTCCCCACTGTGGACCCAGAGGCAGCCAACAAGATGACACATCAGGAAGCACATTGTAGTGTTACTTCAAGCTTACAGCCCTGCTGTTTTCTTCATTTATCTCCTCATGAGGTCTGATGCTTTGACATCAGTGCACTGAGTTGAATCATACTTCCCTAATGCCAAAAGAAAAATTATGTTTTTACAGAAAAATATGGAAATTGAATGAATAATTTTTTTTTTCCGGAAAAAGGAAAGTGTTGGAAGTTTAGCATAAAGAAAAGCAAGAAGAAATCACAGGTAGGATAGACTATAAGAAGAACTCAACAAAACCTGTTTTTATGTCACACATAGCTTTTCTGAAGAGTACTTTTGAAGCCTTTTTTTATTCACAAATGGCAGGAAAACATGTTGTAAACAGGCAGAACGAGAACTGGAAGGCCACTGGGACACAACCAGTTTCCACAAGTTGGCTATTTTAGCCTGGTTGGCTCAGCTTACGCTAACCTTTGACACTAGTTAATATTAGTTTACATTCATTCTGATCAAATCTGTCAAAATATTCTCATTTCTTAAGGCCCATACGTACTCTGCTTTCATACATTTAGTACACCCGTCCGTTGTTTCAGTCGCTTTCCCTTGTGCCACCCTTGCATTCGTGTTGTTGTTTAGCAAGACATCCACCAGCGGGCAGTGATGAGTCCATCACTGATATTCACAAACGGCAACTACAGGCAAGTCTTTTCTGGTAATGTAAGCAAAAGTCTTTTCCATAAATAAATGATAAATCTATATGTATATGTGGAGGCTGCTGGGAAACAGTGAATTCATTCATGTTCAGTGTTTTAATCATGCTGTGTGGAAGGAAAGAAAAACATAACTGAGTCACAATGCTGAATACTGCTCCCACGGCTTCCAGTGGTATTGCTCCATTTCATACGCGCCAAAAGATGGACAAAATCAATGCAGGATACAGACAGAAGGCTCCATATTCATTTCAAATGCAGCGTATAAATGATCGTCAACCGAGAGTCAGGCAAACCTACCAGGATAGTTCACATCCTAGAAAACCTCTGCTTCTTCTCATTTCAACTCTGGCATCCCTCGTTTAAGACATTGTTTGCTAGTAATCTGGTTAGTCAACTTAGAAAGGTCTTGAAAACTTGACAGTGGACCCAGTTGCTGCAAGTCTTAGAGAGCAAAGAGCTAGCAGTAGTCCAGCTGGTGTCTTCTCATAAGCCCTTGTGAGTATCCTTTTAAAGAGGAGCGACAATAGCTCCTGAACACTTCCAGGGCAACAAAAAAACTCGTCACAATGGTCTCTTAGTACAGAAAACACCATCACAAGCCATATTATCTTTAAAATGAAAAAAAAAATGTTTTGCTCTGTTGGGTCTTTATTCACAGCTCAGACATCAAGTCCAAACAGTGCTAAGGTACCTAATGTAATGACAGTTAGCCATTAACTATGCTGCCTTTCAACTAAAAGATTACACCCTCAGTTATGTATAAATTTGTGTCTTTGTGTAATCTTTCTTGCTGTGGTACATAAAAATTCACTCCACACAATTATCTTGGATGAGTAATCTAACTATGTAGACCAAAACTACTTTTTGAACCAGGCTGTATTTTTGTTTATTTCTGATGCAGACTTGGATATTTTAACATAAGGGGCAGATAGAAATTTGACTTGCTCTTGGAGCCAGCCTCTAGTGGTCAGTCAAAGAACTGCAGAGAAGAAGAGCTCACATCACTCCTGTTTCATCGTCTCTTCACTGGTTAACAATTAATTCACGATCAAGTTTTGAAAACTGTAGTGGTACGTTTAAAGCCTCTGTATGGCAAAGCTCTTAGATGTGTCTCAGATTTGTTTATTTTTTTCTCTACTCATCTCGTTGAACTCTGAGGTCACCTGCCCAGAAGCTGCTAATGGTCCCCCACACTCAGTTTAAAACTCAGGGGATCACTCTTTTCATGCAGTAGCTCCTCGTTTGTGGAATGGGCTTCCTATGTTTTTACGCTACACTGATAGCATCGATTTCTTTAAAAAGCTCTCGAAGACCCTTATTCGGACAAGCTTTTAGTTAGCGAAGGTTGTCTTTTTTTTTTTTTTTTTAAAAGTTAGTGCAGTTTGGAGGCATCTTTAGTAATGTAGACTCTGCTGCACTGAAGCGAGAGATGAGCCAAAAGGCAAAACTCTGTTTAGTGGTCAGTCTCATCTCCAACCATCACCTGTGGTCAAGATCTGAGGGGAGTGACTTAAGGAAGCATGCCGTTATTTGTGCAGTGACCTGGTTTCGGTTCAGTAGAGAGGAAACCGTTCCTTCACAAATTTTGTGAATACTTTCTTTAATTGGTTCTTCAAAGAACAAAAGGAGAAACTGTCTTATGAAATTCGAACTGAAATGTAAAAGCCGGCGTGATAGTTTGCGCCGTCGTCCTCCACGTGTTCCTCTGTCAGGCGCTCTTTTTGACCGTTGCTCAGAAGAAAACTTGCTCACCTGCGAGATGAACCTCAGATGGCAGACGCTGCAGGAGGCGTGCCTCCTCTTAGTGGGGGGAGGGAGGCTGTGGGTGTGATGGAGGACGGCTTTCTGCACCGGGTCCATCTGGTGGACAGAGAGAGGCTAATTAAACAGAGCCGAAGCTGACCTGTGAATCAGCCGGACTCGGATCTGAAGAGAAAACGGGCTGCCTGGGACCATCCAGAAGAGCCGTGGGTCAGTCTTTTACTTCAGCTGGTGAATTCTAGCTTCATCACTGGATTCATTTTCCATTTCTTTACTGGAGACACAGGCCCAGAGTCTTTACTGGTCTTGCTATAAAGACCCATAGAAGAATATTTAAATTATGATTATTGGGTTATTGTCCACTTCAAAGTGTCCATTTTTGCCACTAACTGGCTCGTATTGTTTACTGTTGTGTCAGCCAGTAAAATGTTTTTACAGGAACAGATGCGTGCCTAATAGTGAACAGGGCACCTGCTCAAGAGGAAGTTCTGCTCTGAAACCTTTTGAGACAAAAACGCTTACAATATCCGTCTGTAGAAGACTTGAATCAGCAAAGCTCACTGATATTTAAAAGATGAAAGATCCTTTGAATTTTGAGGCTGCCGCACTTTGCAAAGCTTCCACCGACTCTCTCAGGAGGACATGCTGGAGCTGTGTTTAACACACAACCAGCAAATCATCGTGTTTGCCTGGGATGACTACCAGAAATCCCAAACCAAAGCACCTTTTTTCTCAGAAAAATTTCTTAGAAAATTAAATGAGATCTGCTGCAGACAGACTGGAAGTATAACGATCACTGGCAGTTATCTTGCTGACCTGGTGTCAGCACACATGAAAGCACGGAAACTTCATTACAAAAAGTTCTTGATGCAGATAATTGCTCTTCACTTGCCAGTTTTACTGTAGTGCAGACTTGCCTTTCAATGCTGGACACGTTCCAAACATTTAAACCCTGAGAGTCGGGATAGTGACCAAAAACACTTTCCTTAAAACCAAAAAGCCAAGTCAGACCTACACTACTTTAAACGATTTAACAATCACTCTTCTCTTCAGTCCTTATGACTTGAGAACTGTGTTGGAAATGGGTTTTTCCATCCAAGTGTCCAAATATATAAAGATTAATAGAAGATAATGGGATTAAACCCTCTGACTATCTGAAAACTGTCCGTGAGCGGGTCAGCCTTAACCTGCATCAGTATCTTCCCTTCAAGCATCCATCTGTACTTAGTTTTCTGTGACCTCATAAGATCATATTTGTCTTCTTTTTTTTCCTTCTGACTTCATCCTCGGAGCCTGCAGCTGCACCTGCGTGTTCCTCCGCCAACACAAGAACTGAGTTTGAAAGATTATGCAACACCTCCGAGGCTGACTTTCATTAAAGGAGAGGTTGAGAGCGAGCAAGGGAAAGATCTAGTTAATGTTAGTGCAGATCTGCTTTACCCTCTTTAACACTGCAACTACAGGTCATTAGCCTTGACAGAGGATGCACTAGTCTTCTCTCTCTTGTGGTCATTTTTCTTAAATGTATTTGATATTGGACAAAGCAGGATTTAGGGAAAAAAAATGCTAAAGTAAACACAGCATATCTAATGCTTTGTATGTTACCAATTCCAGTTTCGTTGAATGTTTGACTGATTTACATTCAAAATTCTTCCGTATTTTCTTCCCAGTTTTCCTCAATGACAGGTTTCCTTCATTCATCTTGCAATGCTGCAGACAAATTGTAGCACCTCAGGTCTTTTATCCCCCATATCTCACTCCTTCACAACTCGCCCATTAATCTGGCAAAGCAGCATGTAGCAGCTGTATTTTGAAGTGGAGCTCCATGGCATGTAGGCATAAGTGATTTCAAGCTGTTGCTACACAGATAATGACTGTTAGTTGGACGAATTCATTGTTCACTGGACAAAAGAAGAAAACGGCAACTCCCAGAGCAAGACGAACGCACAGTAAAGACCTTCTTCCGCAGATACATTTAAGCTTTAGAACTTGCTCGGAGCGGTTGAGAAACTGCATTGTTGCATGTAGCTCGGCCGTTTGGCGTGCGATTCCCACTGCGTGGTGGCAGAGCTTCGGGGCAACGAACATACACGTCTTCTTTTCTCTGACAAAGTCTCAGTGGGGGCACTTGGCTGGAAAAAGTGGGAAGGTGCTGGCCCAGCGTGTAAAGATTAATCCACCCTGACAATTGTTCTGCAGAGGTCAGGCACAGTGGTACGCTGCTGCTTCTTGTGGATGGTGTTTGGCTGAAATGAAACGTGCCGTAGGACTCCAAAAGTGTGCCGACGTGGGAAAAACATTCATTCAGCATTCAACAAGGAATACAAGCACACGAAAAAAATCAAATAAAAGTAAAAAATTGTGGCACTTAGCACAAAGCACCACAAAGCTGGATTTTCTATTTCACCAACCAGACAAGTCCTTTTGCTCATTTTTTTTAGGGTGAAGTCTGTATTGAATATTAAGACTAAAATTTGGATTTGCAACAAGCAAGCGGGAAGAATTAAAAAAATAAAAAAGGACTGACAGAGGAAGAGAAGTAATCAGGTACAGCTGATACAGCAGCTTGGAGGCAGCGCTGTGGCTGGAAACTGGCCTGTGAGTCGGGACTGAGTGAATGAAGAGCAGCTGGGAGGGCAGGCGACCGGGTCAGCTGATCTCTGGAGGAGGTTATCTCACCGAGGGTAAATAAAGGCCAGGTGACGCAAGCAAGGAAATGGAAAATTTCAGAAAAGGCACATATTTGGAGATGAGGTGGAGGAAGAGACAGGTTGACTCTGGCTTAGGTGGTACAGCAAGTGGGGCACAGAAGACTAAAGAATAATCGGCTGTTTACAACATATATAAACATTTTTTATTAATAACGCGGCAACACATCGAACAAACTATTTGTGATGGCATAGAAGCCAGCCGTTAGACGGAGACGGGATAGGAGTGGACAGGCTCAGGAAGAGTGAAGCGCTGAGGTTCAGCCAGAGGCAACGGTTTCAGTGCAGAGCAGGGCTCAGATGTAAAGTACTGCATCCTGGACTCACGAAAGGAAAACAGAGATGCAGCCATGCTGTTTTAACTTTGCACCATGTGGCACATGACTCTAACCGCTACTCATGCCATTGAATGCATGAATTGTTACGTGAAAGGTGCCTGAAGAGGTGTGCTTTTAGAAACAATGCCATGACATCCTGTTGCAGATGCCTGATTTGTTTCAAAACCCTGATGAGCTGTCAGAGTTGCTCTTATTTATAGTTCTGACTCATACCTGTGATATTTATCTTTTTAAAGTGGATATAATGTAAAAAACAAAAAATCCTGTGCCCAGGAACATATTTTTAGATGCTCCGTGTGACTACCAAATCAAAAAAGTCCACATGACACAAACTATCTCACTTTGTTTAGGCTACCTGGGTAAAAAAAATAAATAAACATTTAATTTGGTGAGCCGTTCTGTTCTGCACACTTTTGAAGCATCACAGTCCCAGATCAGTGTGATGCTGCATTTACTGCACTTCAGACATCGAAAGCACACTTGCTCAAACACGCCCCATGAACATGAACCCATGAGCTGTGAGTAGTGACCGAAAGAATGAGATTGTGTAACAAGTGAGTGAAATGAGTTTCCTCCGTAGGGCAGTTGGATGCTCCTTTAGAGAGAGGGTGAGAAGTCCACCCTCCCCCCTCCAGGAGGGACTCCACATTGAGAGGAACCAGTTGAGGTGATGTGTACATCTGATATGGAGGCCTCCTGGATGTACTGTGGTAGACTCAGGACAGGCTGGAGGGATTAAGTCTCTAGGCTGACCTGGGAGTGCTTTGGGGTTTTTTCCACAGAGGAGCTGGAGGAGGCAGCCAGGCAGCAGGAGGTCTGAGCTTTTCTGCTCAGGCTGCTGCCCTCGCAAGCCAAGCTCTGATAAAGGATGGATGGATTTGTGTTCTGCAGTTTTGGGTTGGGATTGTGAATCCAGTTTGTTTCACTTGTGACATGTTTATCAGCACATAAACAGTGTGTGAATGTGTTTAAAACAAGTTTAAAAATGAGATTTTCACTCCATTACGACATGTGATTATCAGAATTTATTCCTTGTTCTTTTCCTGCAGTACTTGCTTGTAATAAAGTAAGTCATAACTTTCTGAGATGGCTCAGGCTTAGCATGTAATTTCACATTTCAGCCAACATTTTCAGTTTTGTTGTCCAAAAGAAAAGAAAAGAAAAATCTCAAACCACCAAAATGATGCAACTGATGTCTCTCAGAAAAAAAAAAAAATGTTTTCAGTGCATCACTCAGTTCTGATGTTCCCAGACAATGCACAGCAACACAAACAATTCCTTGAGGGCATTTTTCAAACACTTAAATCCACTGTGAAGATCATCATTAAGTTGCGTTTCAGAGCTGCAGTCAAATTATCTCTGATAGGACACAGAATATCAATCGCTGCTTGGAGACGCGTTGTGGTTGTCAATGTGTTTTTAATGGAATCACAGATTAGACTTGTCTGCTGCTCATGTTTGGACCTGGGTTCGCTCTAATGCATGAAAACTGAATGTCTTACTCAGGATTATCTTCGGGGAGAGACTAGGTGACGCAGAAGCTTTAAAATACTCCTCGTCCTCTATAAGCAGCTGCCTAGTGCTCTAAAACTTAATATAATTGAAGCCCAGAAAGGAGGAAAAAGTCATTAGAAGATCACAAAGTCTTTTCAGGTAGCAATTTCCTCAGTTCATGATGTAATTAAGAAATGAAAGTTAACAGTGACTGTTGGGGGTCAAGCTGAGGTCGGCGAGACCAAGAAGACTTTCTGAGAGAAACTAGGAAATGGAAACCCTGATTTGAGTGAAAATGACCCTCGGAAAAGCCAGTCATGAAAATTAGCACGTAAATAAGCCAGAAATTTTGGAAAGAAGCCTTGTGCATGGATGAATCGTTAGAATTGACCTTTTTGGCTGGATTAAATATTCTGAGAAAAAAAACAAGCCTGACAAGAAAACGTGTCCAACTGTTAGGCGCCAGGATGGATAGATCACTCTTTGGGCTTGTACTGCAGCCAGTGACGTAAGTAAAACTTTCATTGGTGAAGTGAAGAATGGATTCAATTAAATATAATCAAATCCTGGAGGAAAATAGCATACAGTCTGTAAACAGCTGAGGTTAGAAGAAGGGCACCAGGATAACAACAGAAACGACATCTAAAACTCTCCAAGGGACTGGCAAAGAGGTTGTGTCATTTCCCTCGCAGAACCCCGAATTAAACATCCATGGACAGAGCAGTGCATGCAAAAGTACACGTGATGAGGCCAGGAATCTCTCCGAACCAGAAGCCTTTAGTTGGAAAAAAAAGACCTAAGAGAAGGTTTCTGGATTTAATGAAGGAGGATATGCAGTTGGATGGTGTGACAGACGATGCAGAAGACGAAAAAAGGATGGAAACAGGTAACCCCTCTTGAGGAAAAACTGGAAGAAGAAAAAGAAGCAGCAGCCAAAGAATAAAAAGGAAAAAAAAGGAAGAAAAAAGCACTCTCTTCAGGCAACATTCCTCTTTTGCTTTTTCGGAAATCCTGGAGTTATCTTCCGATCTTTTCAAATCAGCTCAACTTTTACATGCCTTTGACCTGGGTGCCCATAGTTTTGCACACAACTGTATCGACTGTCAAATTTACGAGTCAGCAAAGTGCAAGTGTTGTGATTACAGCATACCCGCCACCGCTGAGGATGAAAATGACCATTTGACCAACCTTAGCTGTGAAAAGAGGAAACTGAAACTGAAACTGTGGCAAGTGGAAAATATTTCCACCTGAATGACTGTTTGCAGCCATCATTGTAAAAGCTGCACAAAAGCGTGGAGGCAGAGAAGAGTTTAATGCTTTTATAGCTCAGAGTTGGCAGGTAATGACCTAACACACCTACTCAGCAGATGAAAAAAAAAAACTGAAGAACATGATAAGGTTTTAATGGTTAAAGTGCTTATTAAAAATATTGAGAATATGGCATGTTAAAAGGAAGTAGCAGATCTGATGTAGCTGATATCATGATCAAAAGTGGACAGCTGAGACCAGATGCTGGATTTGGAAAAGCAGGATTATGAATCATCCTGTAATGGTGAGCAGTCTCTCCTTCCACTGGGAATAAACTTGATGATATAGTCGAGTTTATTCTGGGTTAAATCTGAAGCCTGGCAGAGCAGATGCCTCCACAAACGCAGAGGCCTGCCTCTGATCTGACACACTTCGTGGCCGAATTGGACGGCGAGCGAGTGTTATGCAACACGCTACCTTCTCGCTGTGAATTTTGCCCAAAGTTTTGGAAAAGGAGAAGAGGATGACACATGAAGTTGGCGCGGCTCGCTGGCAGGGGGGACGTTACAGGAGAGAACCGGAGTCTCTGCAGCCAGCTGGGAGATGGAGCTCTGGAAACTGAACCTCAGTGAAAAACATCTGGGCCACGGCAGAAAGGGGTGACCTCTCACTAGAAACATGCGCTGGGCTTGAAACATGTTATTTCTCCTTCACTTCAGAGCAGACTGTGAAATAAATCTGCATGCGTGAAATTGCACAATCAAGCTAAATGATCAGTACAGAATTTAGTGGAGAAATTTTAATGGCAATAAAGCTGTAACAAGTGAATTCAGAGTTCTTTATACAAAATTTATTCCCCTCTACTTCTCCTGGCAAAGCGGCTGATTTTTTTTTTTTTCCACAATTCACCACTGGAACTCCACCACCCACCGTGCACTTTTCCATGTTTCATTTTAAGAAATCCCCTCACTTATGCAGCTTTTTTACTGCCTCCTGGACTGAAACGTGGAATTTGCTTCGAGCAGCTGCGATGCAGCGAACACCAGCCACCCACTGAGCCGCACGGTCCACGCGATCAATGCCCACCGGAGACGGAAAAGCTCACAACACAAACACCTAAACCAAAGCACGGCACATATGTCCACTTTAAAGCCTGCAGCAGTCTGACATCTCAGCGTCATCCTTTGAATCACTTCGTAAAGCTCTAATATGCAGCTTTTTTTTTTTTCCTTTTCCTCCACAGCCGGTCAACTACCAGCACTAAGACTTGTCAGTCATCTTGATGAGCTGTCTGCCTTGAAACAGCCCCTGGCCCGAGGCGCAGGTAACGAGAAAGCCACCACGTACAGTCAGAGAGCAGACGGAGAGCAAGGTGATCTGCTGTTTGATTAAAAGCCGAGCTTGCAGTGCTCTCGAGAAGGTCTTTTTTTAGGTACAACTCAGAAGAAGCTGGTGCAATACTGAAAATGCTCACTGAAAAAATAAAGTCTTAAATTTATTCTCATGTTTATTTCTTTATAGACAATACAAACCAAAGATGTCATTTTTTTTTGTCTTGTCAGCTTCGATTTAATTCAGGTTCAGAATTTTTAAAACAATGTTCTTCATGGAAAAATGGGAAATAATTTGAATTTTTCTCCTTCTATGGAGCATAATATTATAAAAAATAATCAAAGGAATGTGGAGCAATTTCAGTGCATAAAGGGCAAAGGCACAAACCTGAGCTGGACACCGGCAATCTTTGGTTTCTTACAAGAGCTGTCACTCATAAATATTTGATGCAGCTACTCAGAAAAGAGATTACTTTCTCAAGCAGAGCAGAGGTGATGTCAACACAGTGGAAACATTCCTGTTTACATAAATCTAAACTAGTATCCCTGATCTCATAAAAATGTTGTATTTATTCATTCATTTCTGAAAAAATGTTTCCCGTGTGCTCTGAACCAACGATGAAATGAACCAATTTTAAATTGGTTTCAACACCAAAAAGTCCAAAACCAGGCTCTGTTGTGGTCTTTTCTGTGATGGTACAAGGTGGTATCAGCACTCCTGGCAAAACTCATTTTCACTTTTGTGATGGCAGCAGTGATGTACTGTGCATTTCCATGAGCCATCCGTGCATTTTTCAACAAGATGAAGTAAAACCACATTCTGAACAGTTTACAAAGGCATGGCCGAGGAAAAAGAGGGTGCTGGACTGGCCTGCCCGCAGTCCTGACCCCAAAATAGAGAATGTAGAGAAAATTATGAAACAAAAATATAACAAGCAGCTGATACTGTTGCACATCTTAAGATGTGTTTGCAGGAAGAATGAAACAGAATTACAACTGAAACATTTAATCACTTTTCCTTTTTAAGTGTTTGAAATGCAAAAATGGATGATTATTTACTAATGAAAGGAAAGAAAAGGAAAACCAGACATCCATTTTTTATACCCGCTTGACCTAATCCAGGATCATGGGGGTCTGCTGTGTGCTTATCCCAGTGCATTATGGGTTAAAGGCAGGGGTACACCTGGACGAGTTCCCTGTCCACCATAGGGCACAAGAAAAAATAATATATATAATCTTGGAATCTGTGTATTTAATGGGTTGTTTGTAAAGAAATAGAAGTAATGGCCTCCTGAGCTTTTGTTTGTATTTTTAATTTCTCATTGCTATTTAATCTAACTGGGACCTGATAAATATAAAAATGAAACATCACACTAGAGATAGTGTAAGTGTCCAAGTATGTGGACATCAGCCATTAAGTGTAATTAAGTTTTATAGTAGCCTATATATACGAGCTAAAATGTGATGTCCAAGCGTTTGGATGCCAGGACTTATGGTAAATTCATGTCCTCCTCCCCCTTTTTTTCCCCATAATATTCCAGTTTTTTCTTAATCTGGACTCATATTAATAAAGATAGGAAGATGAATCTGAGCAGCTTTTTTTTTTTTAAATTCTGGCACCAAAAAAAAAAAAGGTCCTTGAGAATTGCGTTTCCCTCCTTTCAATGACATTGTGATGTTTTTCCATGTTAGAATCAAGTAAATAAATGCTTCACTTTTACACTGAAGAAACGAAACATTCCAGATCATTTACGAAAAAAATAACATCTCTTCCTCTTCTCCAATTTTATCATCACTGATGTCTCTTCTGACCTCACAAAGGAGAAGACACAGAGTACTGGGGAGTTCAGGTCACAGGAATCTAACACTGAGAGAGAGAGAGAGATTTCAAAGCTGACACTTTAAAGTTTAAACTATGGCACAGATGCATCATCTGCCATTTGGTTTCACACAACCTATCAATACATATCCTTACTGCTGTCAGATGAGCATTAAAGGTGGTCCTCCTGTCTCCTCTCTTCTCCAGGTGCATTCCAAACATCCTTCAGGATGTTGTGCTGAGATCGATTTCCAGCTCACAGACAGGAAGGCGAAGCAGATGAGGCGACTCGGTTTAGAGAAATGAGATGAGTTTCAAGGCTGTCCGAGTCTGGACAGCCTTCTGCTGAAGATGCTTCCACAGAGCATCTATCAGTGAAATGTCCTCTGAGCTCTCAAAGCCACTGTAAAAACTGTGTTTCTGCAGAACAAGGAGGGTTTAAGATGCTAAAGCAAGAAGACACAGATTGATGGGATGTGACGTGGATGTTCTTTGCTATTTTTATGTAAAAGTGCTGCCTAATGAGCCTCTTCTGTTGTATAATGTTGGAAGAGTTTGACTGTAACATCCAATCTGCACGCTGGCTCTAAACTCAGCAAAACACCACATCGTCTATACCAACTGCTGGCTCGTTTCATTTCAGAGAAAACAAATTAAATTTGAGGTTTGTGAGCAACGTAAATAAAACTGCCTCCTTTCTTTCCCCCTGCCCTCCATCTGCGAGCGTCTCCTTTCATCCGTCTCTCCGTCTTTGATTTCCACTGATGTGTTCCTGTCAGGGGACACGTCGGGAAAGTGTCGACAGCAAGCGAGAATAAGCAGGTCATTTACTGGATGCTGTCTGACAGCCCACAGAAGGCCTGTCCATCTCAGAGTTCAGACAGCCGCCGCCGCCGCCACTGAGCGCTGCCGGATAATGTGACGGTACAAGACAGTGATGAGCTGAGACGGCGGTGGAAGATGGCTGACTTTTACCGCAGAATAAACATAAAGGGGGTCAAAAACACACACCGAGTGCTGTTTTTTCCCTGTGTGTCATTACTCTCAGATATGAGTGTGTGATTGAAGGATTTATTGCCAAACAAACAGGCTGCATGTAAAATATCAATTCCTTGACATTTTGGTTTAATTCATCTCACTGAACTGTTTTTAAGTAGATTCCATTAAACCAGCAGTGAGTAATTTTTTACGGTCCTACATGATAAAATGACTTTAATATAACTGCAGAGGGTTGATTGATTTAATACCAATAACTTAATAAACACCTGAAGGGGGATTCTGGCATTTAAATTACATTTTCTGGAGTATTGCCATGAGCAGCAACTAGCTTCTGTATTCACATAGAACACTTGCATTTTATCTTTTTATTATTATTATAATATTTTCTCTTTAAGTCAGACCCTATATGCCTGTGTAAATAAACAAGGGACTTTTCTTACCAAAAATAACAGATCTTCGCTATCAAGTTGCTGTCTAAAAGTAGACAGGAGCCAGCCCACAACACGAAACTGATGTAAATAAAACACATGACTACGGCTGAATTTATTAGCCCAGAATCCAAAAGAAAGTTTATTTCAGGCACCAAGAGATCAGAGTTGGGAAGCGTTGTGACTGGATGGGTCTTATTTTTAAAGGATGCCAGAATCAGAGTCATTAACCCTTCGCTTATGTCTTTACTCCACATGTTTTTATCAATCAATGCATCTCTGTTTCATTCATGCTCATCAGCTGAAAGACGTAAGATAAAATAGAGCACATTAACAAAACTGGAGAGATTTTAAAATTTGTTATTTTTTGAAGACGAATATAGTTTATACTGGAGCATTTTTTAGTACTCTCATTTACCAATGAGAGCGCCACTTTTGAGGTGGTCTCGCACAGATTAGCAGAAGTGAGATATTAGTTTCTCACATTGTCATGGAGGGATTTTATTTTACTATTCTTTATGAAGATTTGATTCTTTTTTTGTGTGTGAAAAAAGTTCTCTTCAAGTCAAATTGACCCAGGAAAACGCTTGAAATGGAAAACCATTGCTGTTCCTGACAAATGAACATAACAGGAGGGTTAACCATTTTGAGGTCTGAACTTTCACCGGGTTGCTAAAGCAACCTCGTTCTTTGTTTGTTTGTTTGTTTACTTATTTTAGCCATCCTGTTGTAGATTTTCTGGTCTCGTCAAGTTCATTCTCTTCTTGTATAAACCAATTTCCACCAAGCTCTAGCTGTCAAATAACTATAATAAACTTACCTATATAACCCCTTCTAACAGCAGCAAAAACAATATAATACATAAGATATTCTAGGGCAGTGGTTTCTTGAATTAATAAATAAATAAAATCAGGACGTTAAAAACGCTATCTCATGAAAGAGCAGCAATAATAATAACAAGAAGGAGATTTTGTCTATATAGATATAAACAGATATCATCAACTCAGTGACTCCATGGTACCCTGGATGGCAGTTACCGTTGATATGTTCAACATAGGGCTGCACATTATCACCAAACACCTCAACTCGGGCTTCAATCAGAAGTCTTGTGGTTTGTTTAGAACCGACTTTGAAAAGCCAAAGTCACGCTGCCATGTTCTCTCTACAGAAACGAAGCTTTTTTTCCTACAAACCCTTCCAAACAAAGCATTTCTTTTTCTCACTGTACTGTCATGAATTTCACATTAAGCATGCTGACTGAAGCCAGCAGAGCCTGAGATGAAGGGTTCTTGTTTTGTTTTTTGCAGTCTCTCTGAGCATTGCATGGTCTGAACTTGGGGTGAACATGCTCTGATAGATAAATGTGCAGCTGCACTGAGTTCTATCAAATTATGACTGATATCTTTCCTCTTTTGCATTGTGTTAACATTGCTTATATTTTCAGGGCTGTTTTATACTTTTAGAGGGTGTGTTTTGAAAAAGTGCTTTCTAATGGACATTCACATCATATCTCCTTCTTTCTGTGAAATGCTGAGATGACTTTTATTAATGGACCCAGGGTGCCTGAAATCGATTTATTTTTTACATTACATAAGCTAGAAAACCTTTCTGTTCCCATAAAATTATTTTAACTGAAAGTGACAGTCAGTGGGAGAATATATTCTTTTTTTTTCTAAGACAGAGATAGTTTTATAGATTTTTAAGTTCAGGAATCAAACTTTTATGTCCAGCACTGAAAGATCTGAAGGCTTTCTAATATCTAAGTGAAAACAGCCCTAACCCTATAAAACAAATGACTTTTTCTATGATAAAAACAATCTCTGGGCAATGCTCGAAGTATTTGTATAACTCAAGTCGCCATGCTTTTTTTCCCCCCAGAATTCCTGGAACAGGCTGTATTGGCATCATGGTTTTCAAAACATACATTCAAACCTGTCAAGTGGAAAAGAGAATGACGGATGAGGTCAAATATTGTATTTACGGTCACCAGTATATTTTACTCATGGGGTAAAAGACCTGTCAAATGTAATCCTACCCCTCTGTGTCCTCCCAGCTACCTGACCCCGAGCCCACCAGCTAAGGTTGTAGACTGTCCCCAAACAGCGACAACTTCAGAAATGAGCAAGTTATTTACAAGTGGTGGTTAACTGTGTTAATGCGGGTGTCTAAATATAATAAGCAAGAACAGCTCCAGGTTAGGGTCTTTGTGTAAGACTGAAGTATAGCTCTGAAACTGCTGGGTGGAGGTGTGGTGTTGACTTGGCAGATATTGGAGACAGAACATCACTTTGTTCAGTCAGCTTGATGATACCGATAAGTTTGAAGTGTCTCTTTCCATTCGTCACCACCATTGCAGTGAATACAAACAGCAAATAGAAATACAGGAGGATATCTTCCTTTTGTCATCGGGTTTGCCCATCTTCTTTCTTTTGTTTACTGTCAGTAGGCAAATTGAGAAATTGTCTCACTACTATGACTTAGATGAATCGGGTGGGTGCTTGCCAAGTCACTGGATCCTACCAGGTCAGTCATATAACTGAAACACGGCATATTTCCAGCCTCCGAGGTTTCCCCCTAGACCTCTGCTTATGAAAAACCACCTTTTGGACAAATAACTAGTCTCACAGAAAACATTACCTGAAGCTCGTATTATGTGTTGGTAGTAGGTTATGCCTTTAAATAACCTGTTGGGCTCATAGATAGAGTTAAGCTTCTCTTTCATTGTTTTGATTACCTCCCAACTCAACAAGCATAATGACCCCACTATCACTGAGGAGAGGTCAGAGATTTTAGCTCAGATGACAGGAGCGGCATACTACGCAGATTTTTATGGCAAGGTTGAGTTTCACAAAACACAATCTTTTCCTAAACCAAACCAAGAAGCTTTATTGTCTAAATCTTATCTAACCTTGACTAACTGGAAGAAAAACAAAGCAAAGCAAAACAACAAATAATGATATGGCAACAGAATTATGGTCACACATAAAATAAAGACCCTACTGAAAGTGTAGGAAAGCTTTGTAATTGTACAGCGTCGCCATCTTCTTTGACCTCCAAGCATTGACTTATGTAGGTCTTTACATTAAATCAGTAGAATTGATGCTTTTACTGGCACTGTTTCTGTGGTGTAATCAGTGTCATACAGCAGTTCATGAAGACATCAACTCTCTCTCGGTTTGTGTGTCTGTGTGTGTACACAACTGGGCTTGAAAATAACTACATATAGAAATCCACTCTAACAGCATTTTATTAAACTGTCATAGAAAGGGTGATTTCCAGTTGCAACCTCCAAGGGGAAAAAAAAAAAAAAGGGTAGTTATGATGATAAAACACAACTGTCAGGCAGGACACATAACTTTGTCAACTTTACCACATGACAGAGTATTCTCATGTAGTTTAAACTTTTTTCCTTCCTTCCATCCTTCCTTCCTCACTTTCACCTTTAATAAAAATTCATAAAGTGGAGCAACCATTGTGGCTTAACTAAAAACATAAAGGAATCGTGAAAAGAAGCTTTCTAAATTCAGTGTATTTTCTGGAAAGCTTAATCTGTCATTGTACGTGTTATACCCATTTATCATAAGCATAACACAATTATCTGAGGTCTAACATTTCATTTAAGTCTGTTTATGATATACTTTGTTGAAAATACCACAAAACTACAGTACAGTAGCTTCTTTTCAGCATGTTCTTGCAGATCTGTTCAGAGCAGCTGGCTCCGTCTACCTCTTCTTTGAGGAGTCCATCTTTATTTTTAACTACTATTACAATAACGTTTGTGGTACTCCCATTGGAGACCAGTAAAAGCAATGTGATCTGAGGTAGAGTGGAGAGTGAGGTAGATGAGAAAGCTGGAGGATTCTGCTTTCATCTTTGATGGCTCTGTGATGTCACAGAACCTTGGAATTGTGAATAAAGAAAATGGTGTCCTTTGGGTGTAGGCTGTACCCTCTTGGTTGTTGCTGCTGCTGTGGTGGGCAGCAGTGTGTGTATATATAAATATATATAGTATATATATTATATATATATAATATTTGTATTATGTTGGTGGAATATGATGTTAAAAGAAGCTTTCTTTTTTTGCAGCTCTGTTCAGAGAGCTGGCTCCTCCCACCTCATCTTTGAAGAGTGCATCCTTCTTTTTAAACTAGTGTTACTAGGTGTGATATCCTGGCGACCTATCCACGGTGTACCCCTGCCTATTGCCTTCTGTGGGCTGGGTTTGGCTCCAGCAGAGCCCCCTGACCCTGTACAGGAACCAACAGGTAGAGAAAATGGATGGATTGATGGATGGATGGATCATGTTACTAGTTTTAAAGTATTTGTGCTGCTCATATCGAAGGCCAGTAAAAGCAATGTGATCTGAAGCAGAGAGAAGAGTGAAGTAGAAGAGAGAGCTGGATCTTTGATGGCTCTGTGATGTCACAGAAGCTTAAAATTCTGAACAGCTTACTAAATAACACTTATTTTCAGAATCACGGGTTTGTGTTTTGCTGGTGGAATATGATGTTGTGAATGTCCTCCACTGTAATCCTTTCTTACCAGAGTCATATTTGTATTCCTCCATTTTATTTAG
>JAOWBL010004876.1:0-12489 GCA_028564865.1 Zenarchopterus dispar | reverse complement strand
TCATCAACATAATAATGGACATGAATGTTGTGATTTTTGATACCTAAAGGTCACATGTACAAAGGCAACAAAACTGGAACACCATAAGCAACTCTAGACACACCTTTTTAAATGACCAAACTGAACTCTGTCAGATAATTACAACATAAACCTACCCAAAGTCAAAAAATGTCAGTGGTATCAAAAGCAGCACTGACATCTAACAGAAACAGTACAGAGAGAAGACCTTTGTCTCATTTGTGACTTTTACTTTGCTATGTTTTAAGTAATGTTGTTAATATACTCCACAGTTTTAAAAAAAATGCAGAGGGGAAAAATACATAGTGAGGCAAAATGTTAATTTTAGACTGTGTTTTGTGAACTTGTTCAGCAAAATCACATGTAATACAAAGTGTATAAACATAGATACAATAACACTTAACATCTTAAAGAGTTACTCTATGTCGAATTGAAACAAAGAGTTTGTAGGTTCTTCTATGGTATTTATATATCTCTGGTTCTAGTTCTTCTATAACTGTAAGCAATTTTTGTGAAAGGCTAGCACTTCAAAATATGTTTCAGCCTTTCTTTATTACTGCAGCTACATACTATATTTATCTGAGAATTGTACTCTCAAGTGTGCAATTAAAAGAATAACTGCTTTTATATCCCCCCACCCCACCCCTCACCCCCTCCCCCACTCTTGAGGGTTGTGCTGAGCAGAAAAAACTAAGGTTTGCCTATGGATTAAAGTCATGAAATTTGAATTCATTGTTCAAACGCTTTATTTTTAGTTATTCTGATGGTTTTAAGGAAAGCTACTTAGGATCCATTTGCATGGGTTCAAACCGAAGGATCCACTCTTGAGACGTTTCTGGGTTGTCTATTTTCACTTGATGGTTCTGCTTGTTTATCTGCTTTCACTTTAAGTGGAGACATTTCAGTCTGAAGAAGCTCTTTGCGGGCACATAAGTGTAGTTTCCCTTTCTTTCTGTGATTATACTGTGTTTTTTTCTGTTTTTTTCTTGACTCAAATACAACAGCATGATTAAAGCAGAAGAACATAAAATGTTACTTCACTTCAGTTCTTCCCATTAGATCATCTTATTATCTTTTTTTAAAGCATGGTTGCTTAGAGACAGATGACAAATGATGAAATACAGACATGTGAAATTGAAAGGAGAGCCACCATTTGGATGGATGTGTATTAGTGTGACGAGGGCGGCATTTTGATGTCTTCTATTTTTCTGGTTGTTTGTTTGCTTTGCTTTTGCCAATTTTATGAATTACCTTGCCATTTAACCCTGCACTCCTTCTCTTTCTCTGTCCACTTCTCAGACATGGTACTGTACCCCATTCTTTCCAAATTCTCGCATTGTTCTTCACAGCTGACCCGTCTCACACCACTGGACTCCATCAGGATGAAATATTAAACTGGCAGAAGTCCCTGAAGGCATTCGGAAACCTCACACTCTATCCCATGTTCATCTGAGATGAAAGATAAAACTCTAACACCAAATCCCACTCTCCCACGCCATTCCACACTATCACTGTGCTCTTTCAGCTCGTAAGGGTATTTGAAGTAATTACCTATGAATTGGATCTAATTAAAACCCTATTTGTCTTTTCTCTGTGGCCGTTTGATATAAAACAACCCGTCAGGCTTTTCTGTTAATTACACCAAAGCTGTCAGAAGAATTCTAAAAACAGGAAAATGAGAATTTCTTTTGAGCGAAAAGGAAATGTAATTACCATATTACTGACTAGAAATCTTACACTGTGGTGCTTGCAAAATGAATTCTTAATTCTTTTTTTGTGATGGTTTTCATACCCACAAAGGTACTGCTTTTATCTATACATGGGTTTTACCATTTATAATTCAAAGGCTGTACTGCTGTTCATTTTTCCACTTCCCTACAGTTGTGTGAAGAATGGACGTCTGCAGTTCTGTTATTTTATTTTATTAATTTTTTTAGTTTTATTTCAACTTGAAAGAAAAGGCAGACATTTTTAGCGATGTTCACAGTAATGACGCATGGATGGCAAACTTTTAAGTGCAATGAAGAATTTTATAGAGCACAAGGGGAATCCTTATGTTTGCTTATGTTTCTATGAGTTTGACACTTTCATCATGGTCTAAATTAATCTGACGATACCCAGTGACTTCATGAACACTCTCTCCCTCGAGATGGGTTTGATACTCCTCCCATTCACAGTCGTCTACACAAGTACAGAACGTACCACACCAACCCGCATAAAGACCAATGTGTTCTTTATGTGTTCAAGAGACACTTTTCAAAACAACCAAGATGGCTGCAGCAAAACCAATAACACCTAGAATCAACAACTAGCCTAGAAATCTAGACATAGAACAAGCAAATAAAACATTTGCTTTGCAGGTACATCTAGCTACGATCCACTGGAGTTCATTAACTATGCCTAAAAGTCACTAGGGCCCTATGGATCATTTTCATCAAGCCATCAAACTGTATAAAAATCAACTGCTTTTTATACTTCCAAACTGACAAGCATCATTCACCAATATTCCTACCATTTGGATGTCGCTCTACCTACACCATACACTTTGTTTCTCTGATCTGTTGTATAGCTATAAAACAGCATGAAGAGGCAGTTTAATCAATGCCCATTCATATTCTTCCATAGAAATCTTAGTTGGATCCAGAGGAACTGGACTAATTACTTTGTATCAATCCAGGCATTAAGTTTAAGTTATCTGAGGTCAGCTCACAAGCACAGCAGCCTAAGCAGAGAGGACCAAACATCGCTCTTCCCATCCACCTCCTCCACATCCTCCAGGGGAATACTGAGGTATTCCCAGACCAGTTGAGATACGTAATTTCTTCAGCATGTTCTGTGTCTTCTCTGGGGCCTTTTCTTAGTTGAACATGTCTAAAACATCTCCAGAGGGAGGTGTCAAGGGGACATCCTCACCAGATGACCAAACAACCTCACAGAACCCTACTCCAAGTCCCTACAAGATAAGTAAACTTATCAATCTACCTCCAAGGAAACTCATTTTGGCCACTTGTATCCGCAGTTGTATTCTTTTGGTCACCACCCACAGTTTGTGACCATAGGTGACCTCAGATTCTTATCACTGGCCTCCAACTAAATAAACCAACTTCATCACAAATTGTAAGTTTTTCCATTATCAAAAAGATAAAAAATAATGTAATTCCATCAGTCCTTAGACTTTTCTGAAGACCTAACAGAAACCGGGATGTGTTGAATACAGTTCTTCCAGGTCCAGGAGTGAATCCATCTCCAGCCCCACTCACAGCAAACTTGCATGAGACACTTTCACACAAACACATTTGTTTGTGTAGTTGTTCAAGCCCTAAAAACATTTGTGTTTTACGAACGATCTGTTTGGTCTGCATGGATAAAATCATGCAAAACTGCAGCTGTCAACCGAAACACTGAGAAGAAAAATACAATAATTTGTTTTTCTGGAATATTTGTATTTATGGTAGACTGCATGCACTTTAAAAATGTGGTCATTTAGCTTGAAACACAGACCTTTACAAGCTTTTAAAAAGTTCAATGACAGTGAAGTGTCTTTTTAGATATAAATCACTGCTGTTGGAGTCTATTTTCAAAAGTCATGCAAGGGCTAATTTCTAATCCATCATTCTGTGAAAGTGCTTCAGCTACACCCAAAGGATGGAGGGAGAGCCTCACTCATGACAGGGTCCAATGAAAACTAAGATTAAGCGATTTATCTTCTTTATAATATTCCACCGTGAAAATCAGACAAGGCTGATCCCGAGGTAATGAGAGAGGAGCCAGAGGAGCATGACCATCCATCGGATTTTCAAAAATCAATAGTCTTGCATAAAATTAAAAAAGAAAAAAAATACACAAGTCACCTGCAAACACTGGATCTTAACAATATGCTGAATTCTTTGTGACTTTCCTCGTAGGCCCTGCAGCAATTCAACTTTCTATTACTGCTGTTTGGTGTTTTTAGCTTCACTTAACGCAGTGGGAAGTTTGCTGAGCAAGCATGTTCGATACCTAAGCTCCCTGCATCTCATTTATCCAGTTTTACATAATTACACATTATCTGCTAAAGTAAAACCTGCAAGTGTTAATGGGCTTGGGGTTACATGCTCTTCTCAAAACCTCATCACAATAAATGGCTCTTGCATTGTCTCCACATTTAATTTTGCAGGCAAATCAGAAATTCCCGCCATTGACTTTCAGCCCAGTTATTTATTTATTTTAACTCCAGTATGACTGCCACCCTCCTTTGAGGGCTTTGCAGCAGGAATGATTTTGGGCTGACCCTTGTTTAAGTGTTCTTGGCACAGGGGGCTTATTAAAGAAACCTCATGAAGAGAAAAACAGTACTCATGACTAAAGTACATATGAGAATACTTAACAGAGAGGGTGTATCATCACAGACAAATAGGGTGTGTTTGGAGACCTTGTACCACTGCCACGCAGTTGTGCGAGCCCCAGGTTGCCTCATCCAAATAGTGATTTAGTCCTGGGAGTCTGTCACTCTCGTAAATCTCAGAGTCCACCTCGTCTATGTGCAAAAAAAAAGAGACACAGTTGAATTCTCCCTCTGGGTCTGTGTGCTTTTCATTACGGGAACAATGGTGTTGCAGGTGCAAACTGCCTGCACTCGCACTCCAGCTGGTTCTGCTTTGCTGGTGAAACATGGTACAGCAGCACGCCAACCCTCACACATGAACAAACCGAGAGGGAAATTACTGAGGGACGGATGTCAGACACGGAGAATGTTTGGCTTGAGGAAACTCAAAAACAGCTGTCTTTAAGAGTAATTGTACTCTATTACACAATATTCATGTGTTTGCAATGTTCATATTGATGAATGCTTAATCATGTGAACATGTCTTGGTGGGAAAATGATCTCTGTTTGAGTTAAAGCTCAATGGCTTTTGAAATATACGAAATTGTTTTTGTGGCTGAGGCTCTTATGAGATCACAGTAATTAGTAAAACTTTGACAGTCTAGTTACTTTGGAAACTTCTGACTGTTGAATTAACCCTAACTTCACCATCCAATGCCAGGGTCATGGAGGACAGAGATTTCTAAACTTTTAGGATCACAGTCTCTCAAAGGAACAACTTATATGTGATGACAAGCTCGTCAAATCCAATGAATACTTCATTTTAACTGTTCTTAGAGACCTGAGGAGAATAATCTGAATTGCCAGATGGTCTGTTAAACAGAACCACACGTGAAGTCATCTGTGAGAACGTTTGAGAAAAGGCAGACATTTTCAAAATCTACTGGATGAACCATCTGTCACGGACTACATTCAGCCAACAAGATCAAAGAAGTTCTCCAAGTCTATGTTCATACTGCCAGCCTAAATCCAATTTTCAGCATATCTAAATTGTATCCAGGAAGATATTTTTGACAGTGTGAAAAGCTAAAAAAAAAAAAAAAAACACATGAAATGCGATTTTTTTACAAATTGGATTCAGTTCACATGCAGAGGTGGTTTCAAAAGCAATCCCAATTGGATTTTTACAGATGCAGCTCAATCTGAATGTTCAGGTGGCTAAAACAGGATTTAAAATAGTTCTTTGGTGTCATTCACATCACGATGTAAAAAGTACTACATCTAGCAGAGAAACAGAAGTAAGTAACTGGATAACTGCCCTAGCAGTCTGTTAACCAACAGCCCACGTCTTGGGACCCTTCATTCCTGCTCTGACATACCCATCTAACCTGAAACAGCCCAGGACACAGATGTGTCCTCTGTTTCTGGGCTTTTCCTGCAACTTGTTGAAAATTTGCAACACTGCTCCAAATAACCACTTGTGACACCAGAAAACCTGGTTCACCACCTTCCATTATACCTTATTTACATCCATTCTACAGATACAAGTTACCATAGCAACCATGTGGATTAAAAAAATCTCAGCAATGACACACAGATTGGATCTGACCACTTGGAAACTACCATTTGAACTGATAAGATGCTAAAACCGGATTTGGGCTGAGAGTGTGAACATGAGCAGGAGCTGCCGCTGTAACACCTTAAACACACCTGGAAGATACTAATTGATCAAATGAAGGAAGAGAGCAAAGGTCTTGTTCACTGAGAGAAACCTGTTTCTGTTGTAAGCATCTCTGCTACCCTCTTCAGGAGGTACCATTCTTTACTAGCTGACTCAGAGCATGTTGAAGGCTTGTTCCTCTGCTGGAGATGCTTACATGGTGGTGTAATTTACATGAATCAGCTTCGAGGTTTGTTTGTTCAAAAACACCATCTGTTGTTTTATTGCAGGAACTCTGATGACCTCATACAAATGTAGTGCATTCTTTGAATTTGCATTTTGAGGCATGCAAACAGTTACAACACAATAGCTCAGAGCTCAGTTTGACGGCTTGCATGCCTTGTTGAGACAGTTTTGGAGGTTTTAAATACCTGAGAGCAAAGGGTTATGTAACTTTGTGTATTTGATTCAGTCAAATTCTAGTTCCATCTTCATAATCGGGGAAGGGCTATGCTAACAAACTGTTATGCAAAAATGTGCCTACAGCTCTGTGCATCCCTACCTCATGCAAGCTGCATCCACATGATGAGGATCTGTCCATGCAACTGCTGAAAATCACTGACAGTTTTTGTCTAAGGCCTCGTTTTTCCCAGCAGATTTTTTTTATCTTCAGTTTAGTACAATATGATTAAGTCGAGCTTTAAGTGGAGAAGATCTCAAATCTGGAAAAAATCTCAAAGCTCCAAAGCTTTACTGTTGTTTACAGGAACCAAATACCTTTCTCTCACAAAGCAAATCAGAAACACTCTTATGTTTAACTGCTACATATCGTCTTAAGTTCCCAAATTGCTGTTTTAAGCTGACCAGATGGGCAGTTAAAAATTGAAATATTTTTGTTATTTGCTCAAAAGAACCCAAAGCACATGGCACCACCATTAAATCCGGAGGAGATTGCCTAGAGGACCTTTTCCATCACACATCTCGATGGGTAAAGAGTTTGCAAAGAAATACAGAGGGGAAGCTGGTTTTTTTTTTTGTTTTTTTTTTGGGGGGGGGACCCTGGAGCCCATCAATTATTACAATGAGGTTGATATTTCACACTAATTAAAAACTATTGTCCAGTAGGGTGCTCAGACAAGGAGGAGACATTAATGCCACAGCATAAGCTCGCTGGGAAGCTGGCACCGAGCACCTCCATGAAAACACCACCGAGCTCTCTGAATTCCACCAAAGAAAGCACAGTAACCTGGCCGCTTTCCAGAGAGAGTGAAATATTATCGTGGGAGAACACATCGAGACAAGCTTTGCCAACACAAAGCTTTCAGTCAGTTCAGGGGGTTAAATAGCCCCAGAGCACAAGCTAAATGATAAGGGCCGCCGCGAACACACATTAGACAGATATCCACTCCACTCAAGCAGGTGTGACTTGCTGGAAGGAAGACGGCTGGCACTCTGGTGGTCTGCTTGCTTTCAAGCTTTGATCATTCCCTGTCATTTTGTGAGCTTGCATGCCTCTGCGAGGAATACAATTTAAAGAGTCCATTAGATGTTTATGGGACACGTGTAAATCAAAAGAGAGTTTGTAAAGCGGTCCTGACTCATCCTTTGTACTTCTTATTTTATCATCATGCCTTTTTGCATTTATTTGTCACATGAAAGTCATCAAAAAGAAAAAAAACAAGAATCTTGAATCTATTTTAAATTATCCTGATGAATAATTAACATATAAAGTAAATGTTGATAAAATGGTAAACATGTAATGTATTCAGTGTTAGAGCAGAATTAACTGAGTTTTTGGTCACCGGTGGACTTCTAAGCACAGACAGATATAAACCTTTTAAAGCTATTAGGACCAATGTTTTAACAATTAGCCAGATGACACATCCAGCTGACTCATTTCAACATTTGCTCAGTTAGAGGCTCCATGTCTGACTTCAAACTGCTTCTCTTTCCTTCCCAGGGAGGAACAAATTTTACCCGTTCAAAATCATGGGTGTACAACAATATTTTTTTTGTCAAAAAAATATCAGGAAAGCATGGTTCAGTAATTACTAAATGTATCACACTTTAAAGCAGAAGCAGCCATGGACCAGTGGGTTGAGTCAGTTGTCCTTCAGGTGGAAGGCTGGTGGATTGATCCCGAGCCCTGTCATGTGTGGACGTGTCCTTGGGCAGGACACTGAACGTAACTTTGCAAGATCCATTGAGTTAGGGGTGACACGGTGCTAGTCCAAAGCTTGGCTGGAATAAACTGAAAGAGCATCAAACCTTAAAAAAGAATAGAGATGAGCTTAAAGCTGCAATATCAAACATCTTCAAAACAAATTAAACTGGCATCACAGGAGGGGGTTTTAAAGCTGATTTTTGACCCAATTTGCAGCCTAAAACAATGTGTGCTGTACATTGATTTCTTTTTTGTTTTAATGGTTTCAAATCACATCAGAGCCTCCCTGATGTCAACAGTAAATATTAAAAAACTAAATACACAAAAAGTAAATGAGAAGAGAACAAAAAACAACCTGAACTAAAGGAAAAACAAACAACAAAGACCAGCTGGTAGAGTTGAGTGAAAGACTAGAGTACTTTTACGATATTTCATGCCAGACAACAGGGCCAAGTTTGTATGTGTGTGTGTGTGTGTTTTATAAATAAATTCATGTTTGAATATGAAAGTTTATGTACAATTTACTGCAAGTGTTGGCTGTGTGGTCTCATAGTCTGGCTGAATTATCTGGTGTGTGCACTCAGAGGATTATAATACTAAAAAAAAATAAGACTGGGGCATCCAGAGGTTTTAAAACTGGTCTTTTGATAATCGTCTAGTGTGTAGCCAGCCTAAGTCCTAAACGCTTTCTCTTTTTAAATGTTCACCATAAAACGCCTGACAACACATTCAGCCTGTTGAACCTTTAAAACTCTTGGTTTTAGTTCTGTTTCCATGTCCACAAGTTTAAATGCAAACAAGCTGCTGCTGCCCGACCTAATTCTCAGAGAAGAGGCTCTGCCTGCAGACCCGAGAGAAAACAAGCAAAAAAGAAGCAGTGCAGCTGCTAAGACGGGAGTTCATCCATCTACGTGCTGGACACGAAGCAGCATTTTGTTTGCTGGCTTTCTTGAAACACTGCTGATAGATTTTTGTTAATGTAAATCTATCCGTAGACCGCCGTAGAAATGATCAACCCATTATGCTGCAGATGTAAACCGCTCTCGGTTTACAGATCGGTTCTGTCTGGGAAAGCTGACAAAAACAGTGAAAAGTTTAGGATGTGCTGAAGCGCAGAGTAACAAACACAGTAATCTGTGTGGATATCTATGAACACTTGTATTTGATTTTTCAGTCAACAACAAAGCATTGGGTCTGTAAATTATTATTTCCTTCAGATACAGCTTTTGATCTATGGAAAAAGAAAGAAACGAGGGGAAGAAATTTGTGATTTGTGTTTTTCTAGGCACGCTGGAGACATGGTTGTTTTTCAAAACATCAAAAGATATTAGTCTTGCTGATATTTCCTCTTTCATTCTGGAAAGACATTTTTGTTTATTTCTGATAATATTGTTCCCGGTGGAAGATGCAGTAAAGATTGACGATCAATGACACTGATGCTACCTTGGCATTTATCCCCTCACCGTTTTCCTCGTATGTGAACCACCCCACCCCTGTGAATCAAAAGTCACAGAGTGATAACTCCACGCTGAAGTGCACTTTTCCTGTTCACGGTTGCTCTTAAGATTAAGTCCTTAATGAGCAGTGTTCTAACCCTCTCAAGGTGCATCCATGCCAGAAATTAAACCACCGGAGGTCAGCAAAGACTCGAGGCTTCTCAACGGATGCTTAATTGATATCTTTGCCTTGTTGCATCGCTAAGCAAATCTAAAAACAAGAACATGGAGGTGGAACCAGCTTGGAAGAGCTCCGGCTGTCAGTCGGCTGACACTGTTTTGGTTTAAACTGAGTTGAGCTTTTAGTTCATCGTACATAAGAACTACTTTGGTGTGTTATGTGTTTTGTCAAAGAGCAACTTTTCCATTCTGGCGTCTGACTCGAACACCGACTTAGAGAGGGAACGTGCGCATTTAAATGGGCTGTGATGAGAGTGTGTGCCGAGGTCAGCGTGCGACTGCTGCTGCTGCAGGACTACAAAGCAATTTCCCAGCGTGTAGATCTGCGCATGGAATCGATCAATCACATTCCTGATTACTCTGCAGGGGGAAATAGAGTTTGTATTGTTTCCCCAAGACAAATAAAGGTTCCAGGTGAGGTAGATCTTATTTTCAGGACCAACACGCACACACACACAGACACACACACACACATATGTCTCCTCCCGGTGACCCCTCGACTCTGTTAAGCTGAAAACTACTTTTCCCTCCTTCACTTTTCTCTTTGATTACACTCCAAAACTCTTCTGTTCCTGCTGAACTCTCCCTCCGTTTCATCCCTGTTTTTTGGGGGGTTTTTTCCGCTTTGCTTTGCTCCAATTCTCTCAAGGTGGCAATTTCAATAACCCCTCGGTGATTGAATCAATTGAAAGTTGCAGAGCAATTCCAAAACTTCGTCAGAGCTCACTCGCTGTCTTTTCCAGCTGCCAGTGTCCTCTGCACATCGGTGGAGACATTGGATTTAGTTGAAGACTTGAGTGATATAAACAAATGTACACTTGGGTTAAACATGATGTCATGGCCCGTGATGCTGGTTGTGTGTTTGTTGAATTATTTTATTTATATATTGTGTTTTGGAGAGGATGGAGCTGAGTTGCCTTCACTCAGCTTGGCTCTCATCTGTGACTCCATCACAACTGGTCTCAGTTTATTATTAAATACTTCTATTAGTAAATATACTTCTCAGTTCTACTTGTCAGTTCTTCGTCTAAGCAACTGCTACTTGGCTTGTTGCATTGTTTAAAGTTTCATTTGTATTTTTCCTTTTTTTTATCCTACCCTTACATCATTTTTTGTTTTATTTGTCACATGTATTTGTTTCATCAGCATCTATCTATTAGACTGCTCTGGATCCAATTTATTCACAATTTCTTAATTATATAAAGAAATTTCGTGAAAGACAAGGTCAGAAATTCTGATTGCAACAGACTCGGTTGGATTAACTTCACCTAGATGTGTTTAAAAATATTTTTCAACAAACCAGATGCAGTGCAACAGTTTTCATGCTTCCTGATGTGTTGAAAGATTTGTCACTGGAGGGCAGAAGAAAAAAAAAATTTTAAAAAGCTTGATGAATTGAGGAAAACTGCTTAGTTAAAACCACATGGAAGATTTGGTTTGCTGCAGAGCCCAGAAAGTGTCATGAAGAAAGAGTTACATATTCGCTCAAAAATGAATGAATGCAGTGTAAAATAAATGGTGACAACTGCAAAGCATGTCAGCTCATTTAAATGAGCTGCTGGGGTTTATGGAAGAATTTAAATAAATTAAATAATATATGTTATTCCACATGTTTTGTTCTGACTGGAACTACATGTGCACTTTACTTTTTAGAGCACTGAAAAATCCCAGACCTTTGCGCTGTCAAGACTCTCCAGGATCAGATTAAAGTAGGAACCAAACATGGTGAGGCAGCTTTCAGTTTTTATGCTCCTCACCTGTAGAACAAACTCCCAGAATGCACCGGGGCTGCTAAAATTCTCAGTTGCTTGAAGTCGAGGTTGAAAACCTTTTTATTTGCTGTTGCACTTCAGTAATCTCCCACAATGCACTACAACCTTTATTTCTTGCATCTCATTTGTTTTATTCTTTTTAACTTATATCTGTCTTTAATTCTACTTTTAAACTCTTTGAATTGTCTTGAACATAAAATGTGCTGTACAAATAAACCTGCCTTCCCTTTACCATTCTTTTCAAGGTTTAAGGGTTTTAAAAATGGGCCTCGAGCCTCTCTTACTAATCATGTTTTATTTTTGTTTTAATTCCTTTGTAAAAATGACATACCTAATTTAAAATGAGTATATGTGAGCAAAGTCAGGGCCGATCAGAATAACAATTATAGTAAAGGCAGCACATGTAAGATTAACAGCAGCGTAAAGTTAAATGGTTTTGATTGATCAGAGGTTTGGGATTACAAGAAGTGGTTGTTCCCTGGAAAATGATTCATGCTGATAAAACATCAACAATGCTATAGAAATTGAAGTTTTTCTTCTGTGACTGTTGGCTCAGTAAGTTTTTGTCACAGTTTCTTACATCGCTGGAACCCGTCTTGGTTCTCAGCTGAAGCTTTGGTTTGTAGAAGATTGCAGATAGCCTTTATTGGCAGTTTTCTGCAGCGTGCTGGAGTCACGTCTTTTTACAATATGTTAACATGGCTAGTTAGTGCTGGAATGGTGTTTTCTTTACAAATAAAAAATGATATTTCTCTGCTGCCCTGGGAACGTCTTCGTCCCCTGCAGGAAGAGCTGAAGGAGGTGGGTGGGGAGAAAGAGGTCTAGGCTTTCCTTAGGTTGATGCACCCACAACCCAAACCTGGACTTGGATGGATGGATGGATGGATGGATGGATG
>JAOWBL010004874.1:0-10715 GCA_028564865.1 Zenarchopterus dispar | reverse complement strand
TTCAAATATACTCTAAGAGTTTGAGTTGATTTAGAGGGAGAAAACTCCTCCCTCTATGACCCCGATTCTGGGAAACTGTTAAAAACAAAACAAAAAAAGCAGACTCATGGTTATCTAATCCATCGGAGTTTTCAAAAAGTTTAAATTCCCTTGTGGGATTCATTTCCACAGCTTTCCGTGCTGCTTTTTTTTTTTTTTTTTCATTTCTGGGGAAGTAGAAGGAAAAGACACCAGTGTGTTTTTGATGTGTCGACACAGTTGCTGTAAAGAAGATCTGTAAACACTTGGCACCTCACTCGGCAAGTAAACATGACGAGGCTTTACTTAGCCTAGTTTCCTCAACTTTGATGTTTGGGAGATGGCGTTAACATCCGAAGGGAGACTCTGCTTCAGGCTGTGTTTATCTGATATTCCTTAATATCGGAGCTTAAGGCAGAGAAGTCTACCAGGAATTTTTGTTCTCTAAGTCCTGAGCACTTCTTGAATTATATCGCTGCAGACGCCTCCGGCTGTCGGCAATGCGGTCGATTTGACATCCTGAGTAACTGGTGGGTAAATGTTTGACGGCTTTTTAAAGGACGATGTCCTCTGTGTCTTTTCAGTATCATTACACCGGGAGTGGTCTCTCTCCTGGAGTTCTGGAGGAAGTAATAAGCAACTGAATGGCTTAAAACCTGATTGATGCCAGTTCTTAATAGAACATTAAGTTTCATAAAATAGCAGGGGTATAACCCTGCACTGCCAAGCGCTGCAGAGTTCTTCGTTTTAATGAGAGGTGACCAGGGGGATATAATTTGAAATTTGCATTTAAAACTGCTCACATGGCACTTTTACACTTATCAGGGGCTCATTTACTTTTCAGCTCTGACGTGGTAGTTACAGTAATATATTTACTAATGAATATGTTGATCAAATTTTGGAACATGGACAAATTCGAAGTTGTTAAATTCCTTAAAATGATGTACTTACCCTTTTTTAATCTTTTTCAAAAACCATATTGCATCCAAAGCAGTGGTGGACTCTTTCAGAGCTATTATCACCATCAAGAACAGTAAAGCTTACGATCATGGTAATTTGGCTTTGCTGAAGGTATGATATCAGTGAAAACTAAAATAGCTGGGACTTTTCTTTTTTTTTATTTGTACTAAAACTGTAACTGAATCAGAAACTACACTAGAACCAAAGTTGACTGTTTATGACTTAGGAACAGAAAGGTTAATGATGCAACACAAAGTCCAGCCGTCTGTACTGGAGATTGGATGTAAATCAAGACTTTTAATTAACTGTCTATGTAAACGATGTAGACCCACCTCCTGCAGCAGTAAATTGAAAAAGTAACTTTCTCTTTGACTTTATCACTCTATCCCATTCTTTTGGAGGAGTTAGGGCTTGTTCCTCTTTAGAGAACTGAAGCAATGTTGCAAAGTTTAGGGGCATTTCCTCAGGGGATATACACTCAAGGTCCTGCCATGTTTCAGGTGGGTTGAGGTCTGGACTTTTGCTATACAAGTGCTCCCAGTCCAGGTCCTCGAGGACTGTTGATGTTTTCTTGCTCCAACACAGCTGATTCAGATGGATCAGTCATTAACAGATTTCTGCATGATGACAAGCTGATAGTGAGCCATTCATTTGAATCAAGTATACTAGAACAACATCTAAACATGGACGGTAGTGGATGCTAGATTGGACCGTTCTCAAACCTTGATTCTTTTATTTTCAGTTACTGTGAGATATATTTGTCAACTTTGGCAATTAGAGATTTCGTCTCACATTTGCCTCTAGAGTACTAGAGTTGTTTTCACAAATGATATTCCTGTAGACCTGATACAGCTTGGGGACTTCGGTTAATTGGGATTGCAACATGCAGCCAGACTCGGTTTCCTTTTACGTTGAGCTTTGTCAAACGAAATAAACTCTCTTATCTGCGGGTTAATGTCAAGCGTCAGCCATTTTACTTCTGAGTTTAGACCAAGTGCCAACCATCTAACGTTTGCATTGAGGCCCATGCTGAACCAAGATTGTTGCAGTTCCTTGACTGACCACTAGATGGTGGCTGCAAAAGTGAGTCAATGTCCATTAACGCCTATGTTAAAATGTTCAGTGTTAGAGCAGAAATAAACATACTTAGAGCCTGGTTCAAAGAAACCATTTTGATCTCAATTATTTGATTTCAAACCCATGACATCCCATGACAACTGGCTCAGACAATGGCTAGCAGCTATCACTTCCTCAGCCAGAATCGTCAGGTTACCACACTTAGAGAAGCAACCACTCGTTTGTACTAACCCAGTGTTTTGATTTTGTGACTGTCTGATGGCACCTGTGCAGATATTTTGACAGGGTCCAGCTAAAGGACTTGGGAGCAAAGCCAACTTTAGCCCCTTTTCGATCGGTGGATACCCCATATTCAACACATGGATCTCACCAGTAGCCTGTCCTTTTTACATTAATTGACACGGGGTGGGGTGTCGAACTGGCCCCGCCAATAATTTTCCTCTAACTCACTTAATCAGGATTACTGTAAACAGAACCGACGTGGGGTGGCTGGTCATGGGTGGGATTTGTTGATGGCAAGACGAGGATGTCCGCGAACTTCTCATCCTCAGAGGCGTGGACGTCATGAATCAGCATATTACATAAAATTTGACCTGCAACTGTCTATCAGCGTAGAAATGCCACCCTCTTCGTCTCCTGCATCAACTAACTCTTCTGATATTGGTGAAGCCAGCGAGGATAACCAAGCCAACGGCAGACTGTCATGTTACATAGTACCACTCGATAACGCCTCCCGACTCATGTTGCCTCCCCTCAACTTGGCTTCAGGCACCAGGGAGGCAAAGCACGCTTTGTGTTTACATTGACCAGCACACGTTTATCATCCAGGGATAATAACACGGTCTAATCTAAAAACAGCTTTTGATTGACATGCGGTGGGCGTGTTCCCATTGGCTTCTCAAGCAACATGGCTGCACCCCTTATGAAGAAAAATTGACTTCAAAGCTAGTCTTCAGAAACCAGTTGGTCATATGACCTAATGCTTTGCCCATTGTTATATACAGTCTATAGTTGAGGCTCACGTAAAACTAAGATCTTTTGCAGTTCCTCGACTGACCACTAGAGGCAGGGTGCAAAAGTGAGTCAATCTCCATTGACTGCTATGTTAAAATGTTCAATGTTAGAGCAGAAATAAACATATTCACAGCCTGATTAAAAATGGAGAAAAAACCTCACCACAAATAAACAAACAAAGCTAACTTTGATTGACATTTAGTGAGCGTATACCGTCGGCTTCCGAGGCAACATGGCTGCTAGGAGTACAAAGAAAAGCGGCTTCAAACCAATGTGCCTTCATCTCGCGGACTCTTTACTGTTCTTTCTGGAATAATTAAACAAGAGATGACTAGATTTTTCACATACAAGCATTGGTTAATGCTTAATGCTTTGTTCATTATTTTTACAGTTTACAGTCAATGCATAGCAACTTCCCTACTAGTTAGATTGCAGATAAACATGTCCAAATAAACATGTGATGACGTCCCACTAGCAAGAAGGTAATTAGCTGCTTACAAAGCCTCTGCTAAATTTACACATATTATCAATATAACTTGAGTAACTAACATAAAGAAAACTGTATCTGTAAAACTTACAAATTGTTTACTGAGTTTGCTTGAATTGGTCTGAGAACTGTTTTTCGAGTTCACACATCCCCAAGCAAACTGAACTTTCAGAGCAAATGAACTCTGGTCTATTTGAAGTGGACCAAACAGGGTTAGTAGGAATTCACCTTTAGTGATTATAAGGTCTCCAGACTCTGTTTCCAGGGAAGGAAGATTGGTAACGAAGAGCTTTAAATGAATAAATAACCTTTCTTGCAGAAGAATGTTAATTTCCGAATTGTTTCGAAATGGCTATATAACTCTTTTTTCAGACTTAGGTACTGCAACGTTTGCTTCTCCAAGACCATAAAAGTTTAGTCTCATGAAAATTGCTAATGTGGCACAATAACAAGAGGGAAATGCATGCACAATATATCAAGCAAGTTATAAGGCCACATCTGCTTACAGCTGAAGTATTCACGCTACATAGTAATACCACTTTTGACCACACGGGGGCAGTATATACCAACTTTCATATGTCAGCTTCTTAGACACAACCAAGTGCACCTCGAGGAGTAAAAAAAAAGTGGTATTTCACGATGTACTAAACTGTCCTGACTGGTTAGCAGATCATTGTTAGTGTCTCTTTCATCAGCACAGCAGATATGCCCCCCTGTGGTCAGAAGTGGTATTGCTAGATATAATGAATAATTTTGGGATATCTGCTAACAGATTACTTGTACCACATGAGATAAGGCAATAAAGCACTCTTTCAATTCTTACAAGAGTTTTATTGCATAACAGATCATTAAATATAAGAATATCCTGTGAAGCGAGAGTCGATAGAAGTTGACAGATTGTCAAAGTATTTTGAAAGCTGCCATTCTGCTTGTTTGTATGTCTGTGCTTTCTCCTTTTCCTTTTCTTCCCACAATGACTCAAAAGTTTCCCTCCTGCAAAGGCTCATAAGTCTTTTTCTTCGGATGATCAAGAGCGCGTTACTACAGGGACGACCCACCCCGCTTTGGCTTGCCACCAGGGGTTGCTGTTTCGTTTCTTCCACAAATAAAGAGGTTTTCTCTGCTTCCTAAGCCAAACTATCCCTCCTACACATTTTCCCTGCAGAAGCTCCCTAAATAGCTAAGCAGCACATTAAAAAAAAACAAAAAACAAAAAAAAAACAGACACCGGCAGCCTTTGAAACCCATTGATAGGGTCCAGCTTGGGGCTGTCCACTAAGGAAAAGAGGAAGGAATCAGAGGAGGGCGTACAGCAGAGATAAATACAAGCCAAAATACCTGGGGAAACATGTTTGGGCCTGCAATGCAGCTTATGTTGATCCTGCAGCTTCATTCAGAGGCGGATTAAATGGAGGCACCCACTGACAGAGTCACAATTCCCTTATAAAGTGGAACTCCTCTTCCCACAGAAAGTTTTAAGAATGAGGGCACTAGCTAGTCATGTTTCGAAGAGGGCAGAGGCGTAATCTGGAAAAAAAAAAAAAAAAAAGGAAAGACACCAGTCTTATATGTAATAAGACTGCAGGATGGTGCAGTGATCGATGTGAAGGTTCAATCAGTGATGTCAGATATTGAAACGGGATCACCTAACTACGTTAAGTTGTTTTAATGCAGACTCTGAAATGACCACATCTGTGTCTCTCAAACAGAGAGGGATAGCTTTTCTCTCCGTCTATCCTCTTTAGTCTCCAGCTCTCTGGCTCCATGGGTATAATCCTGGAGCAGCTCAATGAGCCTGCAGTATTGGCTGTTATTCACCCCAGTACTTTCCCTCTGTGCTGTTCAATAGCCAAGAAGTCAGAGTTGAAAAGGTTTATTTGTTCCACGGGTCCGGATGGGTTTGACCATGACGGCAGCATCACGATAAGCCTTCGTCTCACGGACTCTTTACTGTTCTTTCTGAAATAATTAAACAAGAGATGACTAGATTTTTCACATAGAAGCAACTGTACAGAATATATTTTCATAATTTACGCTTGTAGATGTTATTTAAAGTAATCGCTCCTGGCATGTACCCTGACGTGAAATTGCGGTCTTTTTAATCTGCAATGATTCAAGCAGGTACCTTGTCTGCCCAGTATTGCTCATGTGAGGGGAAAACGGAGATGGTTTAAGATTAGGCTCATAGTTTCTCTGATTGCTATTTGACGAGAGAGAAAGATGAGTTTAAAATGTACCGAGCGAAGACACCATTAGAGGTCATATAGGTACATCTGCCGTGTTGTGTAGCACTAAATTTAACTCAGAGGAATAGTGCAGCAGAGTTAGAATAGCGATTAGTGCTGACAAAACGTTTTTTTCTGCTACTGACGGAGTTTTAAATCAAGAACACGACTGCAGACATACAAAAGGTGATGAAGTGTAGCTGTTGATGACCAAAACACCACAGGGATTCAATACTACATTTTTCTTTTTAATCATGTGTTTGAACCTTCATTTAGAAAGGTGACTTTGGGGGGGGGGAGTGACCCCGCCCACTTCAACTCCACTTCGCTGTCTTCGCCATGCGATGTTCCTCCTTTCGGATATCAGTTTTGTGCTGTTCACCTCCGAGGTACAACAGATGCTGAATTATGTGAAATGAGATAAAGACTGGGATAATTCTGCTTTGATCTGGGTCTGTGATGTCGCCGTACCTTGGAAATTCAAATTACTGCTAAAAGATATACTTTCAGACTCAGGCAGATTAAAAAAAAAAAAAAAGACTGATGAAGTCAGTTACATAAGGGTTTTGAGTTTGTTGTCCCTTCAGACACCCAAGTACATACTCCCAAGAACAGAAATAATGTTATCATTTTACGTCGCCTTTAATGGACTACCATCGACTTAGGCTCTGTTCAGACCTGGTATTATAATGTGTTCTCATAAATCCAGTCACAAGTGATCAGGACTTGGAGCATATGTTCACAATCTGACATGTATATGTGTAAACAAATGCATTTTGAGTGATCAGATCCGATCTTCATGCTCCACCTACCAATAAACATCCATGTTGTTTTTGCTTACAGAAAACAAATTTTGTTATTTTGAAATGCCAGTGGTAAGAGGAAAAAAAGGAGGAACAATCCCAGAAATAACAAGACAAAGAGGATCAGCCATTCATCAAAGGATGTGTACAATATGAATTATAGGGTGTTCAATAAGATCTGTCACCATCAAAAGGATCAATGTGGTCACCGGCAAGCAAAATCAGATGAGTCATGACTAAGTACATGACTATAGTTTAGTAGGCTGTCCCTGAACCTATCTCAGGAGGCTTTTGTCTCCAGACTAGAAAGAAAACTTAGTTGCCAGTGTCCCAGATCACCATTGATCACCTGAGTGATCAGGTATGAATCCAGATAAACAATAGACCTGGTATCAGATTCCATTACTGAGTGATCTGATCATATAGAGCTCCTAGAGTGTCTGTTGACACCTGGCATTAACATGCATTTCCATGAGTGGGAGCTTGTTTCTAGGTCTCACTCTTCCACCCTATTTAGACCTGGTATCAACATCCATTACTGAGTGATCTGATCATATAGAGCTCTAAGAGTGTCTGTTGACACCTGGCATTAACATGCATCTCCATGAGTAGCAGCTTGTTTCTGGATCTCACTCTCCCACCCTATTTAGACCTGGTATCAACATCCATTATTGAGTGATCTGATCATATAGAGCTCTAGGAGCATCTGTTGACACCTGGCATTAACATGCATCTTCACGAGCAGCAGCTTGTTTCTAGATCTCACTCCCTGACTCATATCCAAATAAAAAAGTACATGGTTTCTTCCTTCAAAGACAAAATGCGTTGTTTTGCATTGCTGCAGCAGGCATCAATAACCAAGCAGGAGTAACTCGGCAGAATACCAGGAGCAAGTCTCCCTGTGGATTCACTGAATGCACAGTCATGTTTTTAACCTGAGACAAATACGTTTTTCACCTCAAAGTTGTTTTTTCTTTCCTTTTTATAAAAAAATCATCCTTGACATCAAGGATCCCCAGATAATGATAATGTTATGAGTGATGTCAGACGAAGAAAAAAAAAAAGAAATTTAAGCTCATTTTTGAATCTTTAAGTCTTCCAAAGAGGATTTTATAAGCAGACAAAGATATTAAGACTGCTCCAACAGTCTGAGGTCAAATGATGCAGTGAGTGAGAGCGATCTTTGACTTAATGAGGAAAATATTGGACCTTAAAATCCACAGTGAAATCATTTGGCTTCAGAGCGCTTGAATTATTCAAATGGACGTCTTGGGGTAATTTGCTAGTCATTTATGCACTTTTTTGGAGCTTCCCCCTTTCACTTCACCTGCTACGTCTCGGTGAACATCTAAAATGGACTTTAACATCCTTCTTTACTGGCATTATACGTTTGTTTAAATAAATAGTGAGCTTAGATATGCAGTATGTAGTGTAAAACAAAAAAAAAGGTAAATTAGGTTAAGAAAAATAAATAAATCCATGCTTGGTGTGACAAATTTCTGATTCAAAACAACAGACTTTTTGCTGTTCGAGGAGCCTGGCAGGTATCCGTCTCTCAACAGTTTGAGGATTTTAGCGGTTGCTTTTTTTTAATCCTAGACAGACACTGGTATTAGACTGGGATGCAGGGGGAACCACACCATCTGCTGCTGCACCGTTACAACCATCTTCTAGCTGAACATAGTTGTTTTTAAATGCTCGCCGTATGTCTGGAGTCTTTGTCGTCTGCAGACCGATTCGGAGGCTGATCAGATATCTGGTTGGCTTGAGGAAGTGGGTTTGCAGGATAAGCCATCAAAATGCCACATGCACAGCGTGTCCATCACTACGACTCGAAGGCTCTTAGACTATGGGAGGTAATCATTAAACTTTTTTAGTGACAAAAGAACCCCATGATGCATTGCAGTCTGAAAACCATGCCTATCAGTTATGAAAGTGGTCTGACCTTCAAAGTTTCCTACGTTTTAGAGAGCTTTAAGCTCACTGTTTTTGAAAAAAAAAAAAAAGATGCTGCATTCAGTTTATGGATAGTGACAAATCTCTCTCTCTTTTTTGCACCTGCCAAGATAAATAACAGGCTCTTTTTCTGACTTGTTAAGCAGGTTATCTCTGCTACTTAGTGTACAGTCATACTGACAGGTTGTTTTTTTTTAAAATTATTTCTATGAAAACAGCTACATGTGAAAGCTGATAGCAACCCTGTGAGCAGAGGTGAAGAGAAAAAAACAGCAACAAAAATCAATATTTTAAATTAAACAGAAGAGGAGTCTCCATTTTGACAATGATTGTCGTCTTTTTAACATGAAGCATGGTCATAAAAATGCTCCGAACATCTTTAACGTTATTCTTGTTTAGAGTCTCAAATGCCACGTCTCTAAAAGCTGCGTAAAACAATAATAAGCATTGACATTTACTCTTTTAGAGTTATTGTATTTCTGGTACCTTTACACACTCAGTAAGTTGGACGAGGAAGCTTTTGCCACCTTAGAAATTTTCATCGGTTTGCTTTTTTTTTTTTTTTTTTTTAAATAAAAAAAAAGGACTGAAAATTAATTTTGAATCAATAAAAAAGGATTGATTTTAGACCTACAGCAAACAGTGAAGGACTAGACTTAAAACCGACACGTCTGTTAGTCCAACTGTTTTATTCCTTTACTCGCAAAACACATTTGAATGAAAATGAAAATTATGTTCTCCACCTCGTCAAATCTTCATCTTCAGACCTGCAGTTAAAACGTTCAAAAAAATACACAGTAAAAAGATCATTTTGCTTTACACGCTGTGTACTTGACATATGAACAATAAACACCAATATTAACTTTCAAGTCAAGTCAAATTTACTTATAAAACACATTTTTTAAATTAAACAAAGTCATGTACAGATAAGGTTTATAACAACAATGACATATATTAAACTATGATGGAGTACATCACTTAAGATAAAACCACAATTTACCACACTAGGTGGTAAATTGTTCCATAACTTAAGTGTAGCTATTATAAAAGTCTTTTTTTCTTTGTCTGTGTTTCAGGATATCTAAAAGTAACTGATCAGCTGATCTTAGAGCTCTCCTGGGCTTGTAAACATTCACAAGTTCTGTAACTGAGGAGCAGCACCACTTAGGATCTTAAAAACTAGTGATAAGATTTTAAAACCAGTCCTGGAGGGGGCGGGAAGCTGGTGCAGAGAAAAACAAACAGGAGTGATGTGGTTGAGTTTTCCTAACAATCTTAAATGATAAAAATCACTCTTCACGACATAAATGATCTATCAAGTTTAAAAACAATACCAAAAATTACACCGAGGCTCTTGAAACACGAGGCCCCAAAAAAATCAAAGAAGTCTTTCAATGCCCAAATAATGACTTCTGTTTTTGTTTAAATGTAAAAAAGTTTAGTTCCATCTAAGTCTTAATGTCCCTGCAGAGACTCCTTACAGTCTACTCTTAAAGGAAGGTAGATTTGAATGTCATCTGCAAATGAGTGGAAGGAGATGTTGTGTTTACGCAGCACAAATAAAAAATAAACAACAGGGGGCCGAGAATGGAGCCCTGAGGGACGCCACATGCCAGTGGAGCTCTGTCTGAAGAAGATTGACGAAGATGAACAAAAAAAAACCTAAGAGCCTTTTATATCCACATGATGTTCAACACGAGATAAAAGTGTCTTGTAGTTGACAGAATCTTGAAACTGAGCGTGATCGTGCTCACTTAGCTCTTAATTCACAATATAGTCATCAAGTTTATTGAAAATATTAAAGGCTAAGTTGCCAAAGAGATGACAGTTCACTGTTGACGCCATGGACTTTAATAAAGCTGTCAATCAAAAAAAAAACTTTCCTAGTGGACATTTGAGGAACTGCACATTCAACATTAGATTTATCTTCATCACTAGATTCTCTCAAATTGTACACTGAAAAAAAAGTTTTGATTACCGATTTTTTTAATGACAAGTGGTTGCATGAAATAAAATGTCTAAATCCAGACATACTTAAGTACACTGAAAATTTATTGAAGTGAATAAAATGAATATATATATATACATATATATTCAAATCAGTTCAAATGTATATTCTTCTATGTTTCAACTAAGTTATTTTAGTTTTAAAAAATGTTTACTATGATTAATACT
>JAOWBL010004873.1:0-10715 GCA_028564865.1 Zenarchopterus dispar | reverse complement strand
AGTCTAGGGGTGTGTCAGTTATACCAATGGAAGCTAATCTGTCAAGGAGGATGGAGTGTGAGATGGTATCAAAGGCCATGCTTAAGTCAAGAAGGATGAGGATGGATAATAGTCCAGAGTCAGCTGTCATTAGGAGGTCATTTGTAATTTTAGGGAGGGCCATTTCTGTGCTGTGGCGGGGGCGAAAGTCGGACTGGAATTGCTCATAGAGGTTATTGTTGGAGAGATGAGCCTGCACCTGTGAAGCCACCGTTTTTTCCAGTATTTTTGAGAGAAAAGACAGGTTTGAGGTGGGACGAAGGTTACAGTTTTAAGGGGAGCACGTGAATTCAGCAGAGTTAGGAGACCATCATTGTAAACAGAGACCAGTTGATCCAGGGTGCATTGATGATTGATGGTGGGGAAATTGTCAATGCCTGTTGTGAGGTCTGCTAAATTAACATTTTTTATGTTGCAGAATGACATAACACGTGACTGTTTGGTTTTGGCTAGTGACAAACTCAAATTAAATGAAACAAGCATTTGATCAGAGATGGGGAGATGGACAGCGGAACAGTTGAAAGGAGTGACACCCGAACAACATACTAAGTCCAAAACATGACCTTTAGAGTGGGTAGGGAAAATTAGCATATGGTGGCACATACTATCCAGTATAAAACAAGCAAAGGGTCCATCAAAATGCTCTATCTGTGCAACTATAAATTAACCACAAAACAACAATGAAAAATAACACTAGTTGTTTTTTCTGTTAAAAACTATGGGTGTGGTGATTCTTGTGTACTACGATGCATACCATCCACCCACGTGTTGTTTATGTTTAATAGTACTGTAATTGGAGCTAAGACTTGCGGTGGCACTGCAATGAATGCATCTAATCTCACCACCAAGAGACTGCTCAGAAACAGATCATGGAACACAGAAAAGAGCTCTTATCCAGTATCTGCAGGATGTTTTAAAAAATAAATAAAATAAAAGCAAGCAAACCAAAACAAAAAAATCCTAAAGTTTATCCTGAAAGACACAGGACCCTAAACTCCAGGTGCTTCACACAGGCCAAATAGCAAATGCCTAATTAGGCAAATACAGCAGCAAAAGCATTTACATTTTAGACCACATGCCTATCCAGTAAAAATGGATTCTGCGACTGAGATCTACAGCTGTAACATGTTAACTTAATTACATAAAAAGATATATTAGCACCATAAAGAAATAGAGAAAACAGTTTCCAGAGAGAGACATATACCTACTTGTATCTGTGTGAATTTAGTGTTTACACAAGTTTATGAAGTGTGTGTACATAGTTGAGGTTGAAAATGAAGTCTTATCAAAAGCAAAGAAACAGAAGTGACTAAAATGAACAATGATCAAGTTGTGGCCTCAGTCAGTTGACTTGTGTCTACACCTGTCCTGTCAGAACACAATGCTGCATTTGATACAGGTTATCATCACATTATTTTACAGAGGCTTGAACATACTGGGATTAAAGGGAACTTATTAGTTTAGATTAGTTCATATTTATCTGATAGATTTGTTTATGTAAATTAGGAGTCATCCTCATACATCAGAGTAGATCATAGTGTTGCACAGAGTTCTCTAATAAGGTCATTACTTTTCACTCTATGTAATGTCATACCATACTATTTTTAGGCAGCATAGGGTCAAGTTTCAATGCTGTACCATTGATTGTTAGCTTACTGCTTTCATCTTGCACCATTGATATTTGTAGCTATGTGGACTGCAAACATGACTTATGGCATGTCTTACAAATGTGACATAAAAACCTGGACTGCTGCAAATTTCCTGCCACTAAACTCATAAAATATTAAGGTTATCTTTGGACCCGAGCACTTCCAAAATAGATTGTTCAGTCTTTTAGGGATTCTGGATGGCATTATGTTTGTATCTAGCACTACTGTGAGGAACTTTGGCATTATTATTTTCCCTTTCTTACATCTTTGTAACACTGCAGAAACTAGCAAAAACTAGTCTCAGAGTAATGCTGAAAAAAATGATCCATACATTTGTTATTTCAAGATTGGCCAACTACAATCCCCTGTTATCAGAATATCCTAAACTTACTCAGGGCTGCTGATCCAAATGGAGATTTCTGATGCAGATATATATATATATATATATATATATATATATATATATATATATATATATACTGTGTGCACAATTATTAGGAAAGTGATTATTTTGACCATATCATCATTTTATCCTTAATTCCCAACTCCAAGCTGTATAAATTTGAATGCTTATTGGATTTAATGCATATCAGGTTATGTGTATTTGTGTAACAAGGGAGGGTGTGGCCTAAGGAGATCTAGACCCTAGATCAAGGTGTGCATAATTATTAGGCAGATTCTTCTCCTTAGGAAAAATGGGCCAAAAGAGAGATTTAACTGATTCTGAAAAGTCAAAAATTGTAAAATTTCTTTCAGAGGGACGCAGCACTCTTGAAATATCTAAGATATTGGGGCATAATCACAGAACCATCAAACGTTTTGTCGCAAATAGTCAACAGAGTTGCAAGAAACATGTCAAGAAGAAAAGACAAAAATTAACTACTGTTGGGCCACAGTCATGTGTTGAAACCAAGAAGGCCAAAAACCCATCCACAAAGTCACATGGTTTCAAACAAAGAAGCTAACATGGCTAAAACCTTCAGCAGGCTTTGCATTTTATGACACCTTGAGATAAAGAATTGGCATCCTTATTGGGCACAGACCCTGAAACTCAGCAGGGGTCCCTGCTGACGTGCAGTAGCTCCACCTGTCTATAAATAGCAGGAACCCCCTCTCCTTGCTCTCTTTTGCCTCTTGCTGCTTTTTGCCTCTTCTGGCTCTTCAGCTTTTTGTCCAGACCACCCTCCAGGGTCTCACCAACTTCAATACAGAACTGATCTCTCCTGATCCTCGGAGCTGTGGAGGCCACAGCTCCAACTTCCGCGTGACGAGCTACCAGCCAAGATCCTGCTTCCTCCATCACTGAGTCTGAACACGCTATCCAGTTGCTAGGATACGGCAACTGTAGTCTGTCTGGTGCAGCTGTAACGAGAAACCGCAAACGTTCTGAGCCTAGACAAGCCAAACAAGGGACCCATGCACCCCCTGATGACGTGAATGCCTTCAGACCGACCCGGAGATGAAGGAGTCCAGCTGTTGTACCAACGCTACATACCCTCACTTTCCAGAGACGGGGAGCAAGCGAGAGGGAGAGCGAGGCAAAGGAGCAGCTCACATCTGGATTACCGGTGGAGCATAAAAATCCAATGAGCAAGTGGCTCGTGGCCAGGATCACTGGATTTTTCTTTCAACCCAGGAGGACACAGACCAACTCCATTGCAACCCAAGTAAGAGGCTTGTGTCTGGGCAGAGATAGCTTAGATCTTTAAGATCGAACGTGTTTACTGATGTGCTTATTGATTCTGTTCTCTTTTGGTTGTTTCAATTTACTAGCGTTCGCGTAAGTGGACCAGCAGTCTGCTGAAGAGTGTTACGTTTCAGTGTTTAAGTTTGTATGGGATTTGTGGCTAGCCTCAAACAGGGCTACTGGGCATGTTTCCTTACCATCCAGCCATTTGCACTGCTGTGTACCTGTTTAAAGATCAGTGTGAGTGTGGTGAAGCCTGCTTCACACTCTCGTTCCTGTGTGGGAAGCCCCGGAGCAATTAGGGCACAGGTAGTAAGAAATCACACCAACTTTCATACTTTTCCTCTGTCTACTGTCACACGTGTATGCTTATCTCAGCCATAAGGCCTCAGATTTCCTTTGTTCTTAAACACGTGGTGGACTCTTGTTGGCCATCTTCAAACATGCGAGATTACGTCACTACGTTGGATTAGTAACGGACACAGAGTTCCACTTCGACTCAGATGCCAGGAAGGTGAAGGTGGGGTACTGGTATGGGCAGGTAATATTAAAGATGAGCTAGTTGGACCTTTTCAGGTTGAAAATGGACTCAAAATTAACTCTCACACCTACTGCCAATTTTTAGAAGACACTTTCTTCAAGCAGTGGTACAGGAAAAAGTCTGCATCTTTCAAGACTTTAATTTTTATGCAAGACACTACTCCATCACATGCATCAAAGTACTCCACTGTGTGGCTGGCCAGTAAAGGCCTTAAAGATGAAAAATGAATGACATGGCCCACTTCTTCACCTGACTTAAACCCTATAGAGAACTTTTGGGCCCTTCTTAAGCAGAAAATTTACAGTGACGGTAAATAGTACACCTCTCTGAACAGTGTCGGGGAGGCTGTGGTTGCGGCTGCACAAAAAGTTGATTCTGATCAGATCAAGAAACTGACTGACTCCGTGAATGGAAGGCTTGTGACTGTTACTGAAAAGAAGGGTGGCTATATTGGTCACTGAGGTTTTTTTAATTTGTTTGTTTTTTAATTTAAAAAAATGTTCATCTGTAAATTTTGAGTTTGTTTATTATTCTCACTTTAACAGGTGAAAATAAACAAATGAGATGGCTAAATCTTAGTTATATTAGCATCTTAGCATAATAATTCTGCACACTAATAGTTGCCTAATAATGGTGTACATGTAGATATTCTCTTAAGAAAGCCAAAACTTAACTTTTACTACTTAAATGTTCAGGTTTGAGGGTTTGTTAACATTTTGAATTGACCAAGAGCACTTTAGTTGCACAATAACAAAATTAATCCTCAAAAATACAGCTTGCCTAATAATTGTGCACAGTGTATATATACATATTATTTATGTTTAACTGCAGAGATCAGGGATACTAACAGCCGGAATGAGTTTCCTTGGCAGGGTGTCTGGGCTCTCCCTCAGAAGCTCTGTCATCTGGGAAGGGTTATAAATAGAGCTTCTGCTCCTGCACATTATAGGGAGCTACGTGAGGTGCCTCAGGGCATCTGATTAGGATGCCTCCAAGACACTCCCTTGTAAGGTTTTCCAGATATGTTGAACTGGGAGCAGATCCCAGGGAAGATCCAGGACACATTGGAGGGCCTATGTTTCTTGGCTAGTCTGGGAATGCCTTGAAATCTCACTAGAGATGAGTTGTCATTGTCATGAGTGTCTTGCTGTGAAATGATTCAGCATTAGTGACATTTTCTGGCGTACTGTTTGCAGGTCCAGCGCAGTGTGAATTTGGACACTAAGTGCTTTTGGCACATCAACCTTCATGTGCTTCCATAAGGTCTGTGTATGCACTTGAGAATCCTACTGTTAAATTAGTCTGTTGAGGCACTTGATAGCTCGTCTGGTTGAGTAGGCACCTAATATACAGAACCTATAGGCCTCATGGAGCTGACCCAGGATTCAACATGTGTGTGTGTATGTGTTTAATTATTTATTACAAGGTGTACATGCTATTGTTTTAGCGGATGCAAGATCAGTTTTGTGCATAACAAAATTGATTCCAAGTACTGAAAGTGGAAAGTTAATCTCTCAATTGTAATGTACTACTTGTATTTTAACTGAGGAACAGTGAAACCTGTCCTTGGACTGAGACTGCAATCATTGTCAACTTTACACTTAGGTTAAACATGAAATGTTGTGGTTTAGTTAGTACAATGCTAAAAAGTTAGCCATATGCCAACTGACAGTGCAATTCCCTTCTATCTTTTGTCACCAATGTTTATAGGTTAGTATTAGAAAATCATTTAATGTATATTTTCATTAGTATGAATATGCCAACATGAGTACATTTTGTTATCTTATTTTAACTGTATGGAATTTCTCACTGCCTAGTGTATACTGTTTCAAGAAAAGAAGCTATGTTTGTGTTGCTAGAGATACGTGTGGCAGTTAATACAGACAATCCAGTAAATCCACAGTGAATAATTAATATTATTCATTGAATAGTTCTTTTTTTTGCCCTCCTTTTTTTTTTTTTTGTCTTCACATACTCCTGAAAACCAAGTTATTTAAGTCTGTGTCTTTGGGCTCCTTTTTATTCAGCTTCCAAACCTATACAGCTGCATACACAAAACAAACATGCACACACAAAACTTTATCTTAATGAAAACTTTTAATCTGCAAAGAAGTACTGAAAACCCAGAATAACCATAACACATTGTCAATTCTAGAATATGTGATACAATCAATTTGAGTCAAATCTAAACAATCAAAGAGTCCTTAAACACCGACTGAGGCCACATGTGTTTCTTTCATTTGACTGCATATATGGGAATTGTATATAAACCACATTCACAGTGTAATATCCTGTCAGCTCTCATGGTGATGCTGGAAGATTAACTGTTTTCTTGGCTGCTTTTAGGAGTAAGCAATTTTGTTATTTGTTCATGGACACATAATTAACAATTAAACCCCCTTTTACTTTAAATAAAGATGGCAAAATTGTCCTTTTGAATTTGGTCAGAAAATGGCACCTGTGGAATTATCCCCATTTTTTGCATGACAATGGCAAATCGCAGTAGTTTTAATCAGATACTACTGATTGATCAGTTCTTTTGTGGTTTGTTATTTTAATTTGGCTAAATTTATCACACAAATCTAAAATTTCTCAAACCAGATTTTCACTATAGCCTCTGAGTTCATTCTCACCTCTTTAATCATCATGTTCTACATTTGGTTGCTTGAAGCAATATTTGTGCAATGGGAACTCAAAACACAGAAAAGCAATAAATACATTAATTTATCTATAAACACATATACATATCCATATACACACATAAGCCTAAAAGATATAAAGTAAAATAAGAGAAAATGTATCATATAAAATTATAATACATAACTTCAATGCAGATACCATACATAAACAATAATAATGGTGCAAAATAAACTACATGGGAAAATATAAATCAAGTTCACATGCACAAATAAACACAATTATTGTGTGTAAGCCTGTGACAGTCAGAAAGTTGGCTTTTGAATGTACAAATGTTTGTGAAAGACCTTGGTCACAAGGCAGCTGCCCTGCTTTCAAAATGATGGGTGTTATGGTTTCGGTAGAAACCAGTGATTGTCTGAGATAACTGCCATAAAACGATTTCTTTGCTGATTTTGTCACTATTGCAGGACTCATCAATCTCATTAATCCTCCTCACCAAAACAACTGCACTGTTTGACGTAAACATGTTCATCGTCCCAACAACCAAATTTCAACACATAAAGTTTATGTCTGTGTCTTACATGTCTTACATAAGATTATGTCTTACATAAGTCTATGTCTTACATGATAAAAAATGATTTAAAATTATTGAGTTAACACTTTAAGAAAAGTTAGAAGGTGTCACGTCGGTAGTAAATACACACCCGAACCCCATTGTGGAGTGTCAACAAACTAAAATGTATTTCCAAGAAAAACTACAAACAAGACCTGAATCGTGAGAAAAAAAAATGAACTGGCGAAGAGTCAGCAGAACACAAGACAATATATACATCCGAAGATTAAACATAACAGGTGCAACAATCAGTGCAGAGGAAGTCCAATTATCACAGAACAGAAAAGTCGTTCAAAATAAAAAACTGGAAAAACCCAAAAACAAAACCCATGACAGAAGGAGAGGAAATGTGAGCACTGAGGATTTATTGATTGCTCTATTATCATACTCATGAGACTTAGGAAAAATGCCATTCATCTATAAAACAGTTTTTTTGTTGTTGTGTTTTTTTATTGGCCCATGGTGACATGGAATACTGGCTTACAAATTGAAACACACCAAAGAGAAAACCGGTCATGTCACTGTGCCCCCTTGAGAAAGGAGGAAATCTGAAGACAGAAATAACTGAATTGGCATGCAAGTGGTAACAATGTTCTTGTCTGGTTATATTTGTTTTATTTGCAGAATTTTATTCAACACTGAACTGATAGTACAACAAATGGAGCAAAGTTGCATTGAGATTATCCGTGTGTGAAGAGTAGAGAGCAGACTATCTATGGGATGTCACTACACCAGTGTGCCCTGTGGGAGGCAAAACAAGAGCAGTCAGCATCAATGCACCCACATGGAAAACACTGCTAAAGTGGTAAAGGACTGCTGTGCAATAGAGTGCACAAACACTTTCAGAAACAATTCAAGCAAGATTTTTTGCTGAAGGAATTGCTGAAGGCTATGAAGAGCAAATAATATCGAGCAGATTTTTTTCATGCTGTTGAGTGAGCTTATATCTCACGGTTAGCCAAATAAAGTAATTTACCATTACAAATGTTTCCAAAGTTTGATGGCAGAAAATGTTGAAGGGATTGGTGCATGGATTATTTAGTACTGGAGGAGACTCTATGTCCATCTAGATCTTTCTCAGCATTACTTTATGCTTCACCTCTAATAGATTTAATATTTTTACCTCCATTTTACTTTCAGTTTATTTACCTCTAATATCATTTTGTAAATACTTATGCAAAATTATGCAAAATGTTAAGTAATTGAGATATCAATTATAGAAAAAAATAATAGAGAAAAGGTTTAAAAACAGATGTTCCTACCAGAGTGCACAAACTGAAATTTCACTCCTTATGAAAATAAACACATTACTGTATTATGTCAATGGGTTTTTCTTAAAGACACATCTTCCACCTCTAATACTGTTTATATTAAATTGAAGTAATATTTGAAGTCATCAAAACAATTTCTAGAAAGTACTACAGAAACTGTTTACAATTACAGAGGCTGCCAAATGGTTAAATATACATAACTGTGTAGTTTGAAGTAACGGACGGGGGGAAAAAAGTGCTTCCTTAACTTTGTGGTTTGAATGTAAACTGTGATGGAATTATTAGCCTTGACCACTCTGACCTATGTTATGACTATAGTTTGTGCAAATTCAAAAATCTTTGTCCTTGGTCTGGTGTCCAGCAAATCTATATCTTTGTCTTTAGCCTGTTGTTTTGCATAGATGCAAGATTGTTATTCAGGTCAACATGACATGAATGTTAATCTAGAAGCTTCTGCCTCTGTTTAAACCTCAGTGTGTTCTGTATTACTTTGTCACTTCTGCATTTAAACTTGATATGTACGTTTTGACCCTTTTGCATGCAAAAGATAATTAAATAATTCACCAATTCCAGTCATATTGCCAAGTCTTTATTTTAGAGTGTTGTTATAGTATTTCAGTCTTACTCGGGTATTGCAGTCACCTAGTGGTTAAAATGTATTATACAGAGGCATTAGATACTTTTTTTCCACAACATTTTGGTGATCACGAAGGGACATTGTCTGTGCATTTTCCCCCATTGTAGAATGGACATCCCAGGGAGACAACCTGCGAGCCTTAACCCGGATAGGGTTTAAGGGGTGTGGTTGGATGTTGGCTTTGGACCGGGGGAGATGTACTGCCAATGTTAGAAGAACCTTGGTGACTGTTCCTGAGAGAGACTGCAAGTTCAATTAAAAAACAGAAATTACGCAAAAATAAAAACAGTGGTAAGACGGCTAGGTGAGTGAATTTTGTTGTTTTCTTAAGTGAGTGTGTTTATTGTTTGCTCTTGTTGGTGTGACTTTTATCCTGTGTTTTTAGTGGTTAAAATGTGTTTATACAGAAGTAATAGATACTTTTTTTTTCCACAACAAAACTTTGAAACTTTAACTTGGAAATTGTGCATTTTGATCAATTCCAGTGCTAGTATTACCACTAAAACTACCTTGATGTAACTTAATTGTTTATGCTACAGCGTAAAACAAATTTTGCAACTTTGGTCCATTTAAATGGATTAAACGAATCTAGTGTAACTATTGAAAACCTTTTCCTGGATGAATGCAATCCACCTAGGTTTGTGAAACAACATCTCTCTCCTTTTTTTATCGTGTTGCACATCATGTGGAGATGCAAAGATGTGAAGAGGTGCCTGCAAGATCTGAAATGCTCAAGCATTACAGACTGGATCAAAGTCACTTCAAATGGGGTCATTCATATAAATGTCTTTACTCAGGTAAATTCTTTACTCATGTAGATTCAAGATGTGGAATACCTTACTGAACAACTGGCAAGATGTCATAATCAAAACAAACAAACAAATGGGAAAGAATTATCCAAAACTGTATGCCTCAGACAAACGACAAAAAATATTTCTTGTTTATTTGATGTTTTTTCTTCGTTTTCCTGAACTGTGCATATAACAAAAAATGTTTAAGAAAACTACAAAAGTCATAAAGCCAGAAAACACTTTAGAACTGTAAATTACTTTAAGACAGGGATTATTAAAATCATAAATAAATAAATTACCTGATCTGTTAGATGTAAAACATGAGACAGGGATAGTACTGTATAGGGACTAAAACTGAGTGTGATTCTGCAGGATTCTGAAAACTTGATTAAGAAATTGAACTAAAAATTGCATAAGTTCTTTTTAAGTGGGGGAAATGCAGCTATGTATGAAGAGTTGAACTATTTAGTTTGTATGTTTGAGCTCAGTTTCCCTGACTAAAAGTGTGTCATTTAATAGAGAAAAGTGTGGGATGATTTTGGTTTATGGCCTGCTAGGAAGATAACCAGTAAAATTACCCAAATGATAATCATGGACAAAATGTTCATCTTAGCAGTAAAGTAACTAAGTGGACATTATTCTGACTATTACAGATGTTTGGTCTCAAAAATATCTTCAGTCTGTAAAAATTGAACTGACAGAATGCCAAGAGCGAAGTGATAAATATTCACTGGCAGACTATTTGTCACATTGTTACATTTTGTACACACGTTTCAAGGATTAGAAACAAACATGTTTGAAGTGTTTGAAGTTACTGATACACACAAGGACAAATTAGTGGACAACC
>JAOWBL010004872.1:0-10716 GCA_028564865.1 Zenarchopterus dispar | reverse complement strand
AGCAGGAGAGCAGTGTTGGGAGATCACAGTCACATCGTTGCACCAGCCACTGTTGATGTAGAAGCAAACGCCTCCACATTTCCATTTACCAGAGAGCTCAGAGTGGCGGTCCGCACGGACAGGTTGAAATCCCTTCAGATGTAGTGCACTGTCTGTTATCCGATCAGAAAGCCACGTCTCCGTGAAGCATAGAGCACACGAGAAGGAGAAGTCCCTGGTTCTTCTCATGAGCAGTTCCAACTCGTCCATTTTGTTGCAGAGTGAGCGAACATTAGAGAGGAAAATCCTAGGTACAGGTGTACGTAGTCCACACCTGCGCAGTCACACAAGGCCCCCGGCTCGCTTTCCTCATCTGTGCCGTCTCACTCTTTTGGCCAGAAAAAGTACTAAATCCGCTGCAGATGCTAAAAAAAACGGCGATAAGTCAGTGGAAGTAGTTGATCTAATGTTTAGGAGCTTTTCGCGGGTGTAAGAGCCTGCTGATACAGCATTTGCATGCAAAAACAAAGAAAACAGAGCGCACCGAAACACCCCCTTGTTTTACCCTCTTCTTTTCCCCCCAAGCGTGCCTCTTTTCTCAATTAAAAACTTGAAGTTAGTTAGTGTTCTTGGGTGCATTTGAGTTGCCAAAACTCTTGCTGACATGATGATTTTATTTATTTGGGGTGGAGAAGGAAGTCATGTCAGGAGGCTGCAGGGCCCACCCTCACCGGGAGGGGCCAGGAAAAATCCCCGGGGCCCCCGCAGCCAGCACGTGCATTCCCAGGCAAGAACACCCCACAGCAGACCCCCACCCGGCTGCCACTGCCACTGCCCCAAGCATGGACAGCAGACGGAAGTGGCAGCCACTATAGCCCCCCTGGCACAGGTCTACCACACCCACCCCCCACTAAACCCCACCTACCAGCCCTCCAGCCTGGTGACTGCCAGGGGTGGCGGCAAGGCAGCTGCTGCCGCCATGAGCCAACATCGGGCAGAGCCCAGGAGACTATCCACCACCCACCCCCACAGACTAGGGCACGGCATGCAAGAAGGTCTGGAGAAGACCAGCCCAGCCCCACCTATGCCCCAGGATGCCCCCACCACCAGAGACACACCCTACAAGGGGGCAGGACCCCCGGAACTGTGGACACCTACCTGGATCCCCCCACCGAGAGAGAAGGAAACCAGAAGATCACAGCTCACCAGAGGAGCTGTGAACAGAAGGCTTCTGGGAAGAAGGAGGAGAGTAGCTCGGCAACAACAATAACACATGCAAGCATTTTATACATTCAATAACAATACACAATATTAACCTACCAGTTTGTATACATTACTGTAATTACTGCTACTTGTTGTTACTCATATTGGGGCTCAAGTACTAAGTTAGACCTGGTTTTGCATCAATATTTTGGGAGCTAGTATGAATTTGTATTTTGGTCCTGTTGTATATCTTGTAATGTGTTGTTTGAAATACTGTTCATTTGAAAGATTGCATTACAAAACTGAACTTGACGGGAGTAACATCATGTCGTGTCTTTTTTTCACTATTCCCCTTTACAGGGGTGTAACACACACACACACACACACACATTAATTAATCAATTAATATATATAAATTTGTTTCAGTATTATATCAGTATAAGTATTAGCTGACAATGTTTCATATTTATTGAATCAGCAGTAAATAAACAATATGTATGTGTATGTGTATATATATATATATATATATATATATATATATATATGTATATATGTATATGTATGTCAGTTAATACTTATATTAATACTGAAACCAGCTCTGCAATAGAGTTGTTTTCTTTACTTTCTTCTTAAGTTTAAAATTCTCACTTCACAAATTAAAATCACTGAGTTTTCCAGAGGCATATCATATTAGGTGTATTCATTTAAAATGAAACTATTTTATACATTTGTAACCTCAGGTCATAATCATAAGCAATATATAGGACAGAGGGACAAAGACTACTCATGAGAATGGTATTGTGTTAATTCTTGCAGGGGGTCCTTCTAATATAGCGGTAGAAATGCCTGAAGCTGCTCTATCTCTCAGTGAATACTGAAGCTTAGTTAGTAAATATAGTTTTGTGTTAGATATTTGACAGATTATTCACTACTTACCAGTCATTGTCTCATTTAGGGGGCATCAATAAACTACCAACTGCTGAAACATCAATAACCTCCACACCACCTGACTGCACTGAAGTTTGTTTTAGGTTTGATAGTCAACAGACATTTACCATGGATCCGAGACAGTCTCCTTTAAGGACTGTCATTTCATTCAGTTGGTAGTCAATAAAGTACCAAGTGAATGAAGTGATGCTGATTTTTCTGACCAAATCACTTTAGAAACAGAGTGAATGTCTGTACTAAAGGGGTCAAATAAAACACATGTATAAAACTTTATTAGAGGACTGTTTTTCATTTTTCTAAAAATACTTTTTATGTATGTAGTTGAAAAAGTTTAACATTGATTTATGGGAGAGGGGTCAATAGCTTTATAACCATGTGACTTAGACATTTCAAATTTATGCAAAATTTTCGGACTCAAATAAATATGACACATGAAGGATTAGGTCTTTCTCTAGACTTTCTGGGGACTTGTTTACCTGGCAGGAAATTTCTGTCACTGTTGATAATCATGACATGGATATTGATACAAAAATTGCTGTGGACATTTTTGTATTTTGTTTACAACATGTCAAGCATCATGGACTTCTTCCAATAGGTATTTCTATTTTTATATCAGTACAACATATACTTGGACATATTCATTACATCATTGAACAAGTGGACATAATGCATGAACTCACTCGCTTGCTGTAAATGCTGCAGGAGGAACAGCTGCTACATGCACAGATACATTCGATGATTTTCTTAGCAGCTAGCTGCCTGGATAATCTCTAATGGGAAGTCTTGACTGAATGTTGTAAACACTTTTGTCACATGAGGGTTTTCCAGAATGTATTTGGAAAATTTAAAGGTTTTAGGTCATGTATTGAGCTAAACAGCCTCACATACACATGTGCACACATCTATCAAACATTAATAGTAGCCATAATTGAATATAATTACCTTGATACTGGACTGGATTAAACTGGTAGTAAGATCTGAATAGTCTAACAACAGACAAATAAGATGAGGGCTTGATAGAAGAGTAAGCACTGTTGTTGAAGCCCAATTCATTTTTCTGATGCATTTGTGTGAAACTCAACATTTCTGTGATTAAAAAAATAAAATTATGGCAATCTGTTCATGTGTAATAGTTATTTTCTGTACACTCTGCAGTAATAACAGCCACATACTGTACACACTGACTTTCTAACACATCAAAGAAATCAGAATTCCTCACCTATTACAGTAGCACTACATAAGCAGGATGTACACTTACTTTGAAAGGCAGTTACTAAAGTTGATATCTTGAAACTTATGAAATTACAAAACAGTGTCACAAGCCTGTATTGCTAAACTCTTTTTCCAGAAAATACTATCATGGGATGATTCACAGCTGTGTGAGATTAAGTCATCAGTTCTGTATATAGAAGTATAAATATTTAGGTACAACTTGACTACAAACAATCATTAATTCCTTTCCTCTTCATGGATGACAGCAAGATGCATCAAAGACCAAATGAAACATCAACTCAATGATTTACCACACCAGGATATACAGGAGTAATATCAGATTGTTTTATGGTGAATGTGAAAATTAGGGAATCAAATAGTGCCAGAGGGAAAATTATCACAACTAAAGTGGCAGAACTATAACAAGGCAACATCACAGGAGTTCAGAACCACTTGTGGGGTTTCATTAAAAAAAAAAAAAAGACAACTAGGAAAAGAAAGGAAGTCAAGCACAAGCATGCTGGAGTGGAGGTTGGAAACAACCACTGCTTTTCACCTTACCTTCACATGACCAATACAGAAATAAAAGTTGGTTGAACTTTTGTGGTGCATTCTAAGAAGGAAGATGAAAGGGCTTGAAAAACAGCCCTGAAAAAATGTTGAAAGCAGATGTAGAAAACATGGACGTTAAAGTGGAGCTCCGAGACCTGTAATGGCAATACCCGGGAGAGTGGCTCCAGCAGATTTAACAGCAATAATGAAGATTTTTTTTTCCTTAGGTAAAATAAAAAGGTGTGTCTAGAGTGTAAATGGATAAATGAAAAGCACATAAAAAGGCAAGAACTTATAGGTTAAAACAAGTGCTATTTGTCACATCTCATTATTGCAATCTTGTCATCTGTTTTGTTTTAAGTGCTTTTCCTTCTGTTGAAGGGTTTGTTTGCATTTTTGTCCCTTGGAGACCACTAAAACATGCTGTTAAAAAAAAAAAAAAAACACTGACCTATTATCTCCACTAAATTGTCAAAGAAAAATATACTCTTTGAGTGCTAAATGTTCAACTTTCTTTAGCATCTCATATCAAGCTCTGTCAGCTTGCTATTTAATGTTCAGCATTAGCAGACGCATTTATGCTGGAAGCAGAAAAGACAAAAATGAAGTGGAAGTCACTGTAAAATTCAATTTGTTAAATCTTACTGAATGCAGGATGAGTCTCCAGCACTTTTTCTCATGAATTTCCAGATGAAAAAAATAATGATGATAAAATCAAGAATATTGTCAAAACAACTTTGTTGTTGTCAGGCCAAATGCTGGTGTGTTGTGCTTTCAACTGGTCTTGTACTCATGTAAGACATTTTATCAGCTTGGTGAAGGCAACATCAAAGGCACTCTGGTATTACCTTTCAGTGAAGCAACATAATTCAACTACATATTTGGACATTATTTCCACATGCACTGGATTAACATTATTAAAAAGTGAATTAAATATCAAAACCACAATATTCTGCAGAACCTAGACATGTTTTTTTCTTCCTAATAAGCAAAATGGTAGAGTGCCTAAACCCAATCTGGAAATTGTGTTTCCTGAACTTACACAAGAAAGTGTGATTCTTTAACTGAAATGATGATCTGTGTTTATTTTTCAGTGTTTTTAATCATTAACAATCACTATAATAAAGAGATTAATTAGCTACTTATTGGCTGTTTTTCCAATAATCACAAACATCCACAGAGGCACCTATACTGGTTGATCTGTAGATTATATGTACACAAAATAAAACCATGAAATGTTGAGAATAGCATTTATGTCCTGGTGGTGTCTTTAGCAGTTATGATAGTGAAACTTCACATTTCAAGACAGATGCTCTTTCAAAGTTGCTCTTTCAATGGTCCAAAATACACCTTAGAAACAAAACTGAGAAAAAAAAATTGTGACAGAGGGTCGATGAACAAAATTAATTTTTGATCAGAAGGCCTTTCATGACATTTTCCCACTAACTATTGAATGTTCTGTTTTGGTTTGTCTAAATAAAGAAATATTCATTACCTTATCCCAGAGACCCAGTAGGACCTATTGATGAAAGGCCCATTGTGTTGGCAAGTGAGCAATGTTGTCTCCACACTGGGCATAAATACAGTATTGATTAGCCATTCTACATAGCTTTCTCTGTCATTTTTCTGCCTGGCTCATCATGAAGACTTAGTGAACAGTAATTCCTCTGCATCCTCCAGGCAGCTATGTTTACTCTTAGAGATGGGCCAGTATGAAACCCAATAAATCCTACTCACACACTCAAATCAAATCTACCTGTGACCAGGAAGAATTCAGCAAATGAAGCATGGAAAAATTGCTGTTCTACAAATCTGGTCAGACAGGGATTTTTTTCTTTTGTTTTCAAACTGATTTTTTTTTCGTTTGTCTGCAGCATTTTACTGCATTTTTTAAAATAACTGAAAAGAAAAAAAATTCAGCTTAATTGGGAGTTGTTTATGCAATTTTACGCAAGGGCAAATCTGCAATGAAGTAATTACACAAAAAGGCATATTCTACTCATTGATCAACAGAATATAGAATAAACTCCAACTTCTACTTAACCATATGATTAATTTAAACTTGAAATATTCATCCATCCATTTAATTCTGTTCATCCGAGAAATCTGAATTGAAAATGCCTCACCAGACAGCCATTCAGGAAATATCTTAACCATAAAATTTAACTAGCTGGCTAATTTCAAAGTGGAGGGGCAACCTCTCTACCGAGTTCCTCCCAAATGGCTGAATTTCATGGTAGACTCATGCCGCTGTTTTGCCATGGACATCTTACCTGTTCAGTGACTTATATATGGAAAATTCTAGTCATATATCCATTCATCAACATTGTGTTTAACTACAGACTGATAGACATCTAAAAACTTTCAGATGACTTTGTATAAATAGGAGTCAGTGTGAGTGTGTAGGTGTTTGCCTGTATGTGGCCCTACAACAGACTGGTGACTAGTCCAGGATGTACCACTGCCTTTCCCAAGACAGAGATAATATTTCCAGCAGATCCCTGTGACCATAAAGGGTAATAAGTAGGAACAGATTATGGATGGATGGATTTCTGTTGGACACTTCCTGTGACTAGTTTTTCACAGCCATGAAAAATGTGGTTTAAATGCTGTTAAAACAAATGTGCCAAATGTAGTAGGCTAGTACTATGATAACACACTGCAGCATAGACAAAATGATTAAAACAAAGTAAAAGCACAAAAGAGAAGTTATGGCAAAAGTCTTCAAGTGACATCTGGCTATTTTAGAAAAACATTCTAAATAGTATATCAAAAATCTGCTTAATGACTTTTGAATGTTAGTTACACAGGCATAAATTGATGAATTAATGAAGGACTACAAAACAAATCATGCATGGCAAGAGAACACCTTTTTCACCACAGACGTTACTAATTTGGAATATATACATAGAAAGTTAGCATTTCAAAACACATACACACAAAGTAAGATCCATAGATATATTGCCTTGTAATTTGAGAACGATGACTTTGTCCAAAACAACAATTTAAATCACTCCAGAAAATTTGTAAGAATTTTAACATTTTTGAAAAGTGCAGTAATTTAAAAACAACAACATTAAATTCCATGACAAAATGGCTCTCATGAGGACAGGTCTTGGAAAATACCCCCCGCCCCCAAATACCATATAGATCTCATTATCATTTGTTCAGAGAAGACCTGCACAGTGACTTCATGCTTCAGGGCTTTATGCTATAGTTTACAGAGTGATTACCTAGTTTTCAAAAATTACCTGACCTCAAGGCAACTGAGATGGTTTGGAATGTGTTCCATGACTGAAAAAAAGCAGCCAAGAAGTACTTGTGGGAGCTGCTCTGAGTATGTAGGAAATACTGTATGACATACAGTGTACGTGATGATCTCTTGAACACAGTCAATTGAAGAGATTGAAGAGCACGAAAACCTGTTATACAATGCAAAAGATAGCTGAACTGACATTTTCCCTTAATTATTTTGTTACATTTGCGCCAATTTGTAATTTTATGCAGTATTTGATGATTGCTGCCAAAAGTGCAATCCCACTCAATATTTTTATGCAACCAAATTCCAGCAAATGTACATTTAACACACGGTCCCAGTTTTTATTAAATTATTGTTATTGTGGTTGCACATATATGTTGGAATATTGGAAACTCTTCATATGGGCGTTATTACAATTTAGTGACTACAACATATTGTGGTGAGGCTAGTACAAGGTGTGTGGAGATTGTTTTTCTCTATTAACACTAGCTTAGTCTCTACTTCCTGGTGAAAAATGCAGGCATTTAATCTGTGCTTTAAAACTGTGATTAGGATTTTTAAGACTGGAAAAGCATGTGACCACAGATATACACTTGGGACACAAGGCACATGAGAGAAATCTTTAGTTGACATTGTCTTGTTGTATTTATAAGTCAAGGTCAGTTTCACTTCAGTTTTTGTAGACATTTCAAACATGAACCATTTTTTTTCATCGGGAAACAACAGCAAAAAATATAATTGGATGTATTTGTATCATGCCAAGTCTTGAAGACTGCCAGCTTTTGTATCAAAACCTTATTCATAACAGAAAATGCAAATTTCTTAGTGTTTGGATCATAGATTTGGCTCTGATGGAGGGTGCAAGGTCTGCTGAAATCACACATCTGCAGCTAAGCACTGCCTTTAAGTCTTGCTGTGATTTCTTCTCACTGCGATCAGTCATGGTTTTCAGTGATTATGTTACAAAAACTGTCGTCATGTCACACTATTTTTGACCTCATTGTCCTCAGTGCTGTTTATAGCATCCTCCATCTTGTATATGTGTAGCTTCAAACATTAGGTTCATAAGAGTTTTGCACAACAAAATCTACCATACAGAAAGCATAAGCATAAGCTATTTTAGAATGCCAACCATAAAGGGCCTTAAGAAACAGTTCAGAATGATTTATACATGGTAGATGCAGTTTCCCAAGCTGCCCTGTGTTTATAAAACATATTACTTTGCACATATGTAATTTATAATCCACAAGGGTCATTGGTTATTTAAGAACAACTGCCCACACTGCACTTCTGTTGTATGTTGCAAGGCTGAAAGGAGACATGGATGAAACTCTGTTCAGGTCAATTTGAAAAATGAATTATATATGTTGGGGAGGATACACATGATATAAACTAAAAAACTAGCTCAGACTACTAGCTGTGTCTCGTGATATTGTTTTTTGAAAAAAAACAAAACAAAAACACAGCTAACTTATTCAGGATGAGCATCTGACTGGGGACACTTACACTAGATTAATGGTGTTTTTATATTGCCTAATTAGAGTCTTCAAGAAAATGAAGGTCATTGCTTGCTATGTGAGGAAATAGAGCATACTAATAAAGAACAGAAAGAAGTTAATTTAATGAGAGACATGTATTAAAGTCTTCTACTTAACCCCTGCCCAAATACCTCCACAACAGTGAACACCACACTTAAACAGCTGTGGCGGATCAATTATGGAGACCTTTCCTGCCCACCATCACCTCTGCTAATACTTATTTTATCCATCTCTGAACTACTTCATCTTAAAGCAACACTGGAATATTTTTTGTTTGTTTGTTTCTTTTGGCATCTGGCACTGGCACAAACACAATTTGCAAACTGAGCCCTGAGTTGATGAGCCAACAGAGCACTTCAGGTAAATCTGTGTTTTTTGTTTTTTTTTTTGTTTGTTTGTTTTTTTTAAATCATTCTCAGATTTGTTAACCAATTGAAGCTCAGTTAAAATCTGAAAAGACAAAACAAGGGAACTACTAACGAAAAGAAAAGAACACAAGAAACTGCTGAAGAAAAGAATACAAAACAAGGAAACTGCTGAAGAAAAGAAGACTGAGAGGGCAGATACATATTTTTACAACCTCAACATTAAGCTAGGAGAGATGACAAAAATCCAAAGTCTGCATCAATACTGCTTGTGGTTTTAGGAAATAGGAAAGACTGTTGTAAAGCACTTGGATGTGGACTATGATGACAGACAGGTGTTACACATCTCCTAAATTAGACATCACAGTTTACTGCAAGCAGATTAGTTGTTCAAAGTTGTTAACTTACAAGACTTATTTGACCTGGGATTCTGAACACTGACTAATTCATGATATGAAATTAATGTATTTGCTTATAGTCTGACAATGGACAATTATACATCTATGTAATTATTTATTGACGTAAAACGATACCAAGGTTCATCTTAGCTATACTTACCTGTCTCAAGATCAACATAAAAATAAGCACTAGAGAATAGTATGAGACTTGCCACTGTGAAAACCCTATACTGTTGGCTCAGCTAAGTCAATCAATAACACGTAAAACAGTATAAATATAATACTGCTGTGGTATATGAATTATTTTTCTTTTAAACATCAGCCCTTAGTATAGTTTTATTTCATCAGGCAGTGCCACTTTCTACATTCTGTGAAAGACATAGTGAAACAAGAAGTCATAACAGTAGACCAGGTTGAGCCACAGTTAAAGGATGTGTAAGGAGAGCAGAGAACCAGGAGTCAGAAAGGACACTCACCCAGAAGACCAAAGAAGGCTCCATGAGCTGCAAGAGAGCCCCTGAATTAAAGTTTTGTTTTTTCTACTACACAACAGAGTTCACATGACACTTTTTGGTGCATGTAACATAGGCTATAAATTTATTCTATCTATCTTTATCACTCTCTGTTGGGTTTGCTATCTAAGGTACTGTGAGACGGTGAATTCTCTGCCTCCCAGTTTCATGCGCTGGTTGTGTGCTGGTGTGAATATGGACATCGGACTGTGACAGACGCAGGAATGCAAACATTGTGGGGATAGTTTTCACTTAATATAAAAGAATTAATCAGGGGCAAGGGCAGTGCATGGTGATTTGCAGGTTTGGCCATTTAACTAGCCATGCAGTGGTTTACCCAGATTCTTTATTTTTATTATTATTTTTCTCTTCGTTTCACGGTAATCATTCATTTAACCATCCAGCTTAGTACTCGGTGTAAAATATCCACAGCACCATTTTGTCATGTCTGGTGTCCCGTTTATTCAGATATGCCACATACTGACTTGCTTAACTACTGTGCCTGTGCCGACACTCCTCCGCAGAAGTGAGCGCTGTTTTTAAACATCCAGCAGGGGAGGCTGTGGGAAATATTTCACATCAAGGGGGGAAGGTTTGTTTGTGTGTGTATTTATGATTTAGATTTCTATATATTAATAGTAAGTTTATGGTTAAAAATGGTTTATAACATCAGCATGTACATATATATATATATATATATATATATATATATATATATATATATATATATATATATATATATATATATAT
>JAOWBL010004871.1:0-10717 GCA_028564865.1 Zenarchopterus dispar | reverse complement strand
ATATACACACATATATATTATATATATATATATATATATATTCGTAGCATGAGACTTACAATTCAAACTCAAAACAAAACTATTTTGTTATTATTTTGTCTCGTTTTGCGTACAATCATATCTTAAGGTGTGCCACAGCAACATGACTGTTGCATTTTTTATTTCAGTATTCTTCAGTCTCTAGAGAGCAGGTCTGGAGGCAGGACTGACCATGTTGTCTTCTCCCTCAGCCTTTTCTCTGTAATCTGCCAATGTGTGCAGCATGTATTTTCGTTTTGAAGAACATCCCTGTAAAAGATGATATAAGCAGCAAGTGTCGCTCTAAAATTTACAATGACGTATTCTCCATTAAAACTGCAGTCACAGGTGTGTAAACCTCCCTTTTCCAGCAACACCAACACAGCTACGTATCATCACAGACCCTGGCTTCTCATATTTGGTTCAGAGCTCACAACATTCGTGACTTCTAAAATGAAAGTCAAAAATGTCTTCCCTTCTTTCTTTGGAGAATATTGTTTTGAAACATTTCAGTGGTTTTCTCATTCATTTGCTCATTGCCCCTCAGAGTCTCACCCTGTCATGGATACTGTTTTTAAATATCATCACAATGATCTGTTGAGATTGCATGCTTAAAAAAAAAAACCCATCATTTTTTCATGATACATTTAGGGCTCATTCTCAAAAATGAATAATAAATGAAAGAATCTGTCTTTTTCTGATTTGGGATTGTACAATGAACTTTCAAATAATGAGTGTAACAAAAGATAATGAAGAAGGAAAGGGGAATTTTTCCACTGTGACCTGCTAGTGAGGCATAAATGCAACATTCATGCTATTTTAACATATTTTCAGTCAAAGGCACTTGTAAATCGGCATTCAAATAGTGACTCCGTATGCCAGCAGCCGGCTAAGTTTCTAATGTGAAATCCGTCTTTATTTAAAGACAAGCATTTTACAAAGGTCAAACGCTTAACACACCTACTTGAAAATGGATCAAGAACAGCTAAAAGAAAAACATTTGTAATAGTTTCATGTAAACATCTATGTACATTCAATAAGAAGAGACACTTGAATCATTGTGGTCACACCAATATTCTAGATTAAAGTGTGAGATGTTTTAATGGCAACACAAAAAGACCAATTTCTGATAAAATCGACTGACAGATAGGTCTTGTCTGTTCCTGTGGTAAATAAAGAAAAATTTGGGAAAAGAAAAACGTATAACTTTTGTATAAGAAAGCATCCCATGTGCTGGGGCGACGCTAAAGCTCTGTACAGAAATTCCGTGTTTATACTTGAAAACCAAACCAGAATTATTAGATTTAATACTGGGTTTCATTCAATTCAGTTCAATTCTACTATATTAATCCCCAAAGGGAAATTATGCATTACAGTAACTGTCAGTCAGCCACTGGGTTTCTTTTTTATAAAGTCATTATAGATGGCTGTCGCTGTGGGCATGAAGTATCTCCTGTAGCGTACAGACGCCACTGCTGTACTGCAGCGGCGTCTGGCTGGAGACAACCTGGTGTTGAATCACTGGACTGTGAAGAGGGTGTTCAGTGTTGTCCATTATCATTTTTATTTTATGAAGTATCCTTCTTTGCACAGCCAGCTGCTGAGGCTCCAGAACAGAGCCAGCCACTGTTTTAAGTCTCTCATAAATGACTCCAGATGAGACTCTCCACCACAGACGCAAAGGAGCACATGCAACACCTTCCTGCAAACGGGACCTGAGCTTCCTCAAGTAAATGGAGCTCGGCCCCTTTTTGTGGACAGCATTAGTGTTGCAGTCTGTTTTTTAGATCCATGTTTTTCTACCACCTCCACCTCCTGTCTCATGATGAAACTAGTATTTAACTTATTCCTCGTCTTCCTAAGATCCACGATCATCTCTGCATCGTTCATGTGCAAGATGAGCTTATTGTTCCAACACCATCCCGCGAGCAGCCCCCCACTTCTGTGTTCTCAGTCTGCTCTCCACTTGGTATTATCTGGGGGGGGGGGGGTTAATGGAGTTTTTGAAAGCTTAAACAGCTGCTCTCACTTTCAGTGAAAGAAAGTTGAGAAGAAAAAATCTCAGAATGATACAGAATAACATCAACATGACAGCAGGTCCTACAACAAGCCACCGTCGCCATGGCGCTAATCTAGTATGTAGATTTAAATGAAATGAGTGATGGCCATTTTAACAAACTAGCAACATTTTATAATATGCAATATTTACTGTTTCTAGTGTCAGTTTGCAGATGTCACAACTGCAACCAGATAGGTTAAAATGCATCTCTTGGTTGCTCAAAATAATGTAAACATATGTGAATGTTTTTAAATTGAAGAGCTTACTCCTACATAATCTGATAAACTATGCTTTTAATGACTTTAACAGTTTTGCTGTTTTGCATGAAGTCATTTTCTCCACATTGGCAGGAGTGTCTGAGATTACGTATTGCTAATTTTAAGATCCAGAATATCTTTTGGTTTCGAGTAAACATGGAGCGTATGTAAAGTCAAAAAAAAAACTGCTTTAACAGGAACTCAGCCAATAAGGTTCTTTCTCCATCCAAAGCAGCTCCAGGTCTAAACAGGAGTTCAGTCTGCCATATGATCAGTGTGAGGAAATGTGCTGCGCACACACTCACCATACAGTATGTTACTGCTGCTCTGTCTCACTCCTGTCTTCTGTCTTGTCTCTGTTCAATCGGCTGGCTTGGACTTGGATCGTTGCCTGCCTGCCTGCCTGCCTGCCTGCCTGCCTGTGTGTGTTCATGTCCTGTTCCTGCACAACCACCACCTCCACCTCCACCACCACCTTTTGTCGCCCTTCATCTGAAGGGTATGAGAAATCTCGGAGCTTAAGCAACATTGCAGGCATGACTGGCATGACCGGTAACGCCCTGAGGTTGTCTCCCGTGACCTCGCCGTATGGATCACCCTGTCCGCTACGCCGCTCTCGCTCCCCTATTCCCTCCATCCTGTGAGATGTCCAACCCTCAGCCGCTTTGGCCCAAACCACATCACATCCTACCCGCTAACAGATGGCTATCCCTTGGCATCATGTCTAAACTCTGCTCTAGATATTGTGATTGGTGGATAAGTGCTTAATGTTGTGGCTGAGACTAATGTTATAATCACCTCGGCAATCTGAGCCAGTCTCATTTCACCCTTTTCCTTGAAAGTACGTGTGTTTAGCTATCGCTCTAAAGAAACGTGTCTATTCTACTGTGTCCTCCCTTTAGTCTGATGTTGTATTTTGAGTCTTGCAATAAAATAACTCTGACTGGTAGCTTCAGAGATGTGGCAGCCATAACATTGAATACATAATAATGATCAGGGATGTTACATGTTGCTATATACAGACACCTCAAGAAAAAAGTGCTTCCAAAAAAAAGAAAGAAAGAGAGATGTCACTTTGTTTTCAATCCCTAAGACTGTGACTCTGTGCTTGATCGACTATTATTTTGGGACTAGAGACAGGATGGGTGGATGTAAGGATGGCACATTAATCTTCCAGGATTCGACTTCAGATCATGCAAGCAGGCATCGTCTCTCTTCACCAGCTGTGAAGCATTCTCATGTGCATGGGTCATCGTGCAATCATCCTCAGCAAACAATGTGGCGGAGGGAGGGAGGCAGGCAGTGGGACAAACACGAGGAATAATACACAGATAGAAGTATTATTGATTCAATAAGTTACTACTTGTGTCTTGTTGCAGTTAGCTTCAGCATCAAGGCAAACGAAAACACAGAAAGCCAGTTGGATGTGATTTTCTCTCTGCACGTAGGGTTCGCTCAGTTAACTACTTCTCTGATTAGCCCTCAGTGTCCCTTTTTATGTTTGAAATTGTCCTTTCTCAAAGTTCCACCAAAATTGTTGTGTTTCTGGTTGTTTACTCACAGATAACTGCAAAGAGGTTGTCTTTACTGGTTTCACACAAGCAGAGAGCACTGTTCTATCATAATGGCTTGGGGGAAGGCACCACCATGGCAGAAAGGTAACCATCTGAATGGGTTGTGTGAGGGTCAGACTGCAGTATGGAACCCTTCTTAGTCATTGATTACGGTTTTTGTTTTGTGTGCATGCTCCTAAATGGAGCTTATTTATCAATAACCACCGAGGGAGGCTTGTATGTAGTCAGAAAGACAAGTGCAGTCACTAACAGTAATTCATTCTCAAGGCACCGATAAAGGGATCACATTTAGCATCTTGTTTAGTGGATTATTACTACATCAATATTAATATAGAAATATAGTCTTTGTGAACAACTTGAATGTAATCAAGAAGAAGAATTTAGCGTTGTATCACCAGTTTAGCTTTAAAAATCTGTGCTCAAAAATGGATTATTTACTTTAAAAAAAAATTGTTTCTATTTTAAAAAACACTTCATATTATCAGCTATCACCAAGGGCTTTTAATTGCTCTCAGATCAGCAAACCAGATGGACTAGCCTGAGTTTTCTGAAAATAGCTTTGAAGGCTTTAGAGGAACTCATATATTCCACTGAGGTGTCCTTTTTTAAACTGATAGAATCCATACTTTATTATCAGTTACACTGTTTCACCATGACAGGCATAAATTACCTGTGCAAACCAACAGGTGCGGGACAGCAGACATAACCACGCAGTAATGTGCCTCACCCATCCCTAGAGCAGGTCTAAAATCAGTAGCTAACGGTTGCTTAGCAACTGGCTCACAGCTAGATGTATCTTACATACAGCTCGGCAAAAAGTCAAACAATTAAAAAGAACAGCTCTTGAAAGCATTTTTCTATGTATGTACTATGGATTCACTCTTGCACCCACATCCTGATTTAAACTAATGAACAGAGTTTTTATAATCTGTATGTAGCCTTATTGAGCACCACATATTTTTACTCTTTTCTTGTTATGTATTTATTACAAGCAGTCTGTGCATGACAAAGTCTTTTGAAAAGGTGCAAACAGATGATGCATTTCCTGTTTAAATGGCAGTGGGATAAGACTGTCATCAGTAATGAGGACCTAATGTGGCTGAGGACCTTATTTGGAGCCATTAACGCCACTCCTAGAGGACAATGTGGACAAGGTCCCACAGAAGCTCTTGACTGTCAGCCACCCAGCTCAAGGATCAGCAAGCTGTGAAGGAGCTCCAAAAGAATTCTGGGAGGACTTTGGGAAGCCTTTCATTATTTCTTGTTTTTATGTTCCTGTTTTGGAACTTTGGGGGGAAACAAGAAAAATCCATCTGAGCACATGCTTCAAAGAGACGATATACATGATACACATTGCTCCTGTAAATACAGCAACACAATACATCAGGGCCAAGTGGTTCCATCCACATGTGTCTTTTAATGGCAAGTCAGCTAACAGGGTAGTTGGTTGTTAAGTTGTGTCGTGACACTCAAAATAAACCACTTTTCTTGCTGTGGTATCCCTCCTTGCAATAAGTGTATTGAGGTGTATTAGTTGAGGCACTTTGTGTTTGAAAAATGGAGTGTATTCATATATGAAATCTGCTTAAAGTATAAACAGTATAGAGAGGCAAATGTACTAAGTTGAATAAATGTGACATTATGGTCATCTCTGCTTTTGTTTTCCTTGTAACTTTAGAAGATCAATTGCTCTGATGTGTGTAAATGTGTGTGCGTGTATCCCAAAGCTCCAGGCTGAGATTCGAAAGTGAGTGGATCTGAAGCTCCGAAGAGTGGACCCTTCCAGTTAGTTTTAGCACAAACCAGATCGAGACAGGGCTTCCCTGTGATGCAGCTGCCATTGTACAAGTCCCCTGTTCATGTGGATTCAAGTGGATGAGAATCCCATGGATGGAAATCTGGTGTTAGTGCTGCAGATATGGGTCTCTTTAAAAATCAAATGATTATTTCCAGACTAGTCCTGGGAACTCATGACGGATATTGGAAAAAAAAAAACAAAATTGCATGACTTGATTCTTCCGTACTTTTCCCCTCGTGTATGTGGAGCAAAAGTGTAGCAAAAAAAAAAATGAATTATTACGTGGGACTTTTATGATGACTACATCCGCACAGTAGCAATCCTGATTACCCAAACGATGAGATTGGACTTGCAATTTGCACCGAAAACAAAAAAGCACCGATCTACACTGTGATTTTAGCAACCCATTAAAACAAGAAGGCAGATGAAAAAAAAAAAAAGGGAGGGAAAAAGCAGCTCTAAACACCGCTGGAGGGACTGACGAGTGGCTCAGTTTATGGGGCGTGTTGGTAGCAACCTGCACAGTTATAGGCTAGCTATTAAGGTATCACCCTGTACCCACAATCCTTCTTGAGTAGTACACATGCTGCTTTAATCTTTGACTTGTCAAAGGAGTACCGTTCATTGTGTACTTTGGGGATAAACGTTGCAACTTGAAAAATTAAAAAGGTGTTTATTTTTGAGAATCCAGAACATGTATTTTTATGTCCTACTGTTGAGTAGATCGCTCTTATCTGTGAAAGTCATGGTACTCTGACACTGTGCTTTTCCATTGTGTTCCTAAACTGTCAAGCTTTTGATCAAAGTTTATGTTTTGTATGTTTAACTGTGAGGAAAATTCTAGTTTGAAGTCTGTATTTGTGGATCCTTTTGCTGGCATTCTAAAGTGCATGCTAAAAAAATAAGAAAAACATTATGTCAAACTGTACAAAAAAGACGACATACTGTATATGATGCTGTGTATAGAGTAAAGGTAAAAGCTATGTGAGATTCACATAAACTACTTATCTTTTAAATGGTGGGTGGTTTTCTTTCTTTGACTCACTTGACGTCTTTTTTTAAATCACATTGATGTTGGCGTCGTCATAAAGTCCCATTCAAATATTACATTAACTGTATCTCGGTCCATCTTAATCCAAATTTCTCCCAATCGTAATCAAAAGGCTGACTAAAGCATCCGTTTTGACTCGTGTTGGGATTTGGGAGCTGGCATTTTCCCACCAACAAGTTTCATTCATAACAAATTAGTTTCTTAAGTTTAAATTCAATACTTATATTTTTTTACTTTCCTGTTTTGCATTTCACCTGGGCTCTGATAACCTGTCTGCAGCCCTTTCCAGTTACATTTCTTTATGAATCAATCTTTAAAAAATAAAAAAAATTTTTTTTTCAAATAAGCATCTGCATCAACATGGGTCAAATAAACTTGTTTAATAATCAAAGACAACCCTCCCACCCCGAGAATCAAAAGAACAAATATGGAGGGAGGGCGGCACACACTTGGGCTGGCTTTTATCATGAAGAAGAAAAATTAAAATAAAATAAAAGTCTTGTTAATAATAAGTCTTTTTGTAAGCAGTTATGTAACAGCAAGGGTCAGAAAAAAATCAGTATAGAAAGAGAGAGAAAGCAGGAATGATGAAGTCTACTGGACGTGAGATGCTCTGAATGAAATTTACAAACAGGTTCCAAGTTAAAGTGAAATTCCTACACTTTTTTTTATCAATTCAGCGTCTAAGCTTTTCCAGAGGTAGCAGGAAGAGTACCTCCTCCACCCACTCTGGAAAAGATGGTGCCTGTCAGTTGAAGAGAGTAAAAGTCTGAAGGCAATCAAAGATGTAAACACCTTAGCATTTGCTTGCAATTTATTTATTTAAAAGTTAGAGAGCGGTATGCCAAATATAGAAAAATAAAAATGAAGAATTATGGTTTGTTCCCAAAATGTGTGAGAGTACAATAAACGCTTTCCCTGTAAATGTTAAGAGAAGGGCACATCTAAAACATGCGCCATGATCACGTCTCGGACATCCAGGGTTAGCATTCAGAAAAGTTTTCGCTAGCTTGTCTCTTGAATGGGGGCGATGGAGCACCTTATACTGAATTAAATCGTGCTGCAAACACAATGAGGAGGTGTGAGTGTGAGTTAGGTTCTGTCTCCACGAAAATTGGGAACATTTTCTTTGCACAGCTGCGTATAGGAAGGCATCTGAAAAAATGGTTGTTGGGTATGTTATGGTCCTCTTTCACCAAATCAAAAGAAGAAAAGGTGTCTGCATATATACACTGCTGAAAAACAGCAGGCCATTTCTATGCCAGTTTTAAAATGTGTTGTGTATACGAGACACTGGGAAAAAAAGGGCTTGTTTGGAACAGGAAAAAAATACAGTGGCCTGTTTCAGATCAAAGTGTTTCCTGAACTGTAGCCATCTCTTCAAAGATCACGGGGTTCTCTATCGCTGGTATACGGTAACGGAGAGGTAAGTACTGACAATAAGTTAGATAAAAGTTCCATCTGTGCCCAGTCAGCACTCTCTTGTTTTTGTTTTTGTATGTAAAAATCCAGTGCATAAACCTAAACTGTTTGCTGCCCAATAATAAATAATAACATTTGGAAGGCATCCAGATATTCTTTCCTCATTCTTGGGCTCGAATTATTCCTAATGAATGATGAGATTAACCTATCTAACTGTCGGAAAGTTGACTATGGATTAAATATTGGGATCATTTGGAAAAGATACAGACCTTTAGTTCGGACTAACATCTTGATTATGTTAACATGACTTATGACTGACACTGGTAAAGCTGACAATCTTTTAAAATCCTGTTTTATTTGTTCTAATAATGTTTTAAAATAGCCCTAACACTGAATGTGTGGCTTTAATTCCTAAATATGTGAAGGTATTTGTTTCAAGTTTAAAAGGTAAGTCAGAGTAATCACAGTTTGTTAACTGGGAGAAGTGAGCTCTTAGAATAATTTATGTTTTACCCTGATATATGGCCAAACTTACGTCAAATATTAAGCACTTTATTAACCAGTTTTATCTGAACCCATCAGTCTGCAACAAAAATAAACATATCTGACAATGACATTTCCTGGGCATTGTTACATCGGGAAGAACCTGTCTATACATGTAGAAAACATGTATAGAAAACAAAATAATGCCCAGTAGATGACTTTGTTCAATGCTGCAGCCCCTTACTACCTTCATGCAACATATGCAACCATTAGCCTGTCACAATTCGAATCATTTCCATCATTTATTTATTTATTTATTTATTTCCCCCACACAAAGAAAAAAGACCTAATGAGCCATCGCTTAATGTTAAATGAGTGTGTAAGCACTGGATGCTGCTAGGGCAGTCTTGTTCCCATAGCAACAGAGACTAACCAGATGCTGGGAGACTTCAGAAGTTTTCATATGACTACTGTTGCTTTCTTGATACGTGCATGGACTTTGGCTGTGGTCATATCTAACAATAACATTCAGTAAAGCATGCGGCACCTCTACTAGTCAGAAGGCGAGTGCTGTCTTTGCACTCTACTATTCTCTTAACAACAGGTGGGTTTTAACACTCGCTCAATCCCAGTGCAGCTGCAAATGTGTTTTCTCAATAACAGGAAAAGTCGGACAAAGCAGGTGGTGCCTAAAAAAAGAATCTGCATTAGTCTGGCATGGATTTGTCTCACGGGTCCAGGCCGGGGTACTGCCCAGCTGGCAACAGTCTTTCCCACTTCCAGTGTTTGTTCTTCGCTCTTCAGCTTACGTCCAGCAATCAGCACCACTGTGCACTGTATCCGTGAGACATCCCAACTATCTTTTCTCCAGTTGTCATAGAAACAGCTAGAGACGTGCCTAAAATGCAAACAGCCTTAGCTAGGAGTGTTTTTTGTTTTTGTTTTTAAGAACATGACCCCTCTTCTTCTCCTTCTCTTTCCTCCACCATCCCAACCTCCACATCACTGTCTACGGAGGAGAATCAGGATCTGTGGGGCAAACTGTTGAAAACACAAAATATCAAATTAACGACGTGAATAGTGCATCTAACTTCTTTTGTTTTAAACTGCTTGAATTGATAAGAACTTACAGATTTAAATGCACCTAATTTATAATTGCAATGCAGTGCAAATACATGACTTATTAAAATCAAAGAGCTAGGAGTACAGGTCCTTTTCTGAGAAGAGAAAATGACATACAGATATAATAATACAGTGATGTGTCAACACTTTCTTTTGACATCACATAACACACATTGTGCATTTAAACACAATCCAAATCAAATGCAATATGCTCAGCCCTGAAGCTATCACGCTGTGATGTGTGACTTATATCCTGGTAAGTGTCCCGTAATGACACTGGCATAGCTGATGGCAGAGTTAGTCATACAGCAGAGTGGGAGCTTCATTTACAGGCTTTGTTCCAGGTGAGTACTCCAAAAGGCAGAGGAGCGCTCTAAATTAACTACTCACACACTGACATGAAGCCCTTCCTGGACAGGGGCAACGTGTAATGTGTGCTAAGTGCCTGTAAAATGAAGGTCTGTAAATAATAGCGTAAGCTTTGGGAGATAACAGATGAATAATAATTTATAAATAAATTGAACGAGGATCATGTAAAGATATGCCAGCTGCAGGACGGAATGAGTCCAGGCAGCTAGACGGGAAACGGGTTCTCCAGCAATCCTGAACGCCACGTCAAATGTGTAAGTATGTGGGATGATGGTATATATTCCTCTACAGTTTAGAGATTCATTCCTTATTCAGCTGAGGAAGTGGTGTAAGCAGAGAAAACATCATATTTCACAAAATACTTTGTAATGCTTTGACATTTTGAATGTATTTAAAAGTAAATTGTTTTAAGTTTGACTGTTAAGATGGTCTAGTTAAAAGATCGAAACCTGTGTTAAATATCAGATGCAATCAGATACCAAAGATTGACTATCCATCCATCCATCCATCCATCCATCCATCCATCCATCCATCCATCCATCCATCCATCCATCCATCCATCCA
>JAOWBL010004869.1:0-10722 GCA_028564865.1 Zenarchopterus dispar | reverse complement strand
TTGTGTTTATTCACCACTCGTGTATCTTTTTTATCTCGCACATGATGAGTTGGATAAGTGCATGGGCTCTGGGAAGAGGGGAATTCGGATTTAAAAGCCATACTGCAACGTTGGCCAAGGAGGGATGTTACACTCTTTCATGCCATCCCATTAGTACTCACAGAATGATAAAACACATCTGAAACGCTCTTTAAGCTCCTCATAGATCCAGTCCATGTGTAGCAAAGGACGGGTGGAGGTCCGAGGCCTGCGCGCTGCAGAACTCTGTGTGTGAGGGAGATGTGGTGTTTGGAAACTAAATTTTACAGGGAGGCCCTTTCCCTTTTCTGTGGTCTGTCTCTCAATTTCTTTCCTTCTCTTTGTCTATCAGTCGATCTGTTTGTCTGTTGTGGTCGGTGCTCGTTTTAGCCTGAGGACAACTCGCCTCTACACACACATACACACACATGCACAGTACACTGGCACCAAGCTCAAACAAAACCACAGCAGTCCAGCCCTTGGCAACGCAGCGAAGATGAACTGACCACTTTGACGTCCGTCTGGACACACACACGTAAAAATGCACACAAACAGTAGAACCGGCGAAATGCAAAACAGAGTAAAACGTTCGTGCTGTGAAAATCTGAGGGGAAAAATGGTGTTTTTCTGTTTCAGTAGTCTGGGAGGGTTTCTATTAAACATTGAATCATACTCTGCTGGTCGATTTTGATGCAGTTTTCGGATAAACAAAATTTTCAGTCTCAGGAATCACTCTCAGATACGACCCAAGCTTGGCAAAGCAGGCACACTGATGGTTTCGCTCTGCACTGATGAAAGAGACTGGAGGAGTATTTCTTTACTTATTGATGTGTTCGAGCGGGCACACTTCACCGTTGACACATACTGTACTCACACACACACACACACACACACACACACACACACACACACACACACACACACACACACACCAAGTTAGTGCACACCCTGTTTAAGGCCCCAGCTAAAAGCAGAGGGGACTGTTTCCTGTCTGTCGAACCACACCCTGAGTGAAAGAAGGAAAGAACACAGGGCGCTCCTGTACTTTGGCAAATACTGTTTATCTTTATCCTTGAACTTGTAATTTTTTCCATTTTTGTTTTACTTTTACATACGATAGTGCTGTGTGTATATATATATATTTAAAAAATGGTCATATGTACTGTAGCAGATTTAATAACAAGTGGGACTGACAGTGTAAGCTGCTGGTAGTTTGCTCCATATGTAGTCTTTAAAATATTTTGATTCAAGCGGAGTCATTCCAAGCGTTCTAATGTCAAGTCATAAAATAAACTTTCATGATTACAGTCGTTTTGCTCATTTTTTTGGACAAAATCTATGCTCACTCTGTTCATGCTTTGTCATCGTCATTTATTGCATAGGTTAACTTGGGGAATTAAGAATAAAAGCAAACAGAAACACTAAATGTAATCTAAAATATAATTTAACACAAGTAATAACTAAACCAAGACACAGTTGTAGCTAAGATTTCAAAAGCAAAGTGTGGAGTAACTGTGTTACAGCTCATCCTATTCAAACCCAAAGAGTTTATCTATGACAAGGTTCGAGGTTCTACTTACATTTTAGTGACATTTAGGGCAAAAAATCAGTTTCTGTTTCATGGACTCAAAATATATAGGTCTATGGTCAAATTTTCTCAGGGATCTGAAAATGGAATAATTTATGCAAAATCTTTCATGGTTTCCACTCCACAGGCATTTAATTGACACAAAGATGAAATATTCAGTCAGTCTGGAATGTAAAAAGATTGTCAGTTAGCCTTTATTTCATAACACATGCAACAGTTATGCTTAGTTTACCCACAAACAATATAAAAAGCTTTTCCTTAGTTGTTCTGGCTGGATAAATTGGCTTGATCATCGAATAAGTTAGTAAATACATGCAAAATTGGCAGGTGTTTTCTAAAACAAATATGGCGATAAAAAAAACTTGATATTAAGGTTATTAGGCTTAAATAATGTAAACTGCTTATAGCTTATATAAATGGGTATAAGTGATTCAATTTTGGAAGCTCTACATTGAAAATTGAGTCAATGCAAGTTTTTTTTTTTGTTTTTTTTAGGACAGCATGTATTTTTTTCATAAACTGAAAATTGATGGGGGTAGGGTTAGTAAAAGTTATTATTTTACTTAACTAATGCTAAGAATATACTTATGTATTCAGTACTGCTTTATTCCCAATAAAATTACAAATAGATTGATGTATAACACATGCAGATTTACTATTAAATCAGTTCTATAGGTTGAATCAAATGCCAAATTCTCACCTAGAGGCTCAAAATTTCCAAACTAAATTGTCACCGACATCTTCGGAAGAACTCGCTGGTATAACATCATTTCTAATTGGAATCACTGAAATTGATACTCATTCAAAAAAACACAACATTGGGCTTTTATTCTAAGGTTAATAGTAAGCAAGTAATCAATAATTTGCAAGCAGCAAGAGGATTAATGTGTGTATTCAAATTTAGTCAGCAAAATATGGTTATTTTCACCTACATTTCAGCAAACAAGGAAAAAGGTCACCTAAGGGCTAGTGATACACAATTTTTGGTGTTATATTCTGAAACTACACTATTTTTTCTATAAGAAAAACACAAGACATTGCATGTAAGGTACCCATTTATTCCACAGTATTTTTTTCACACTGATAAAAAAAATGAAACAAGCTTTCAATCTTGTCCTTTCAAGACACAATTAAGAATTAACTTAATTTATTTAAAAAGTCATTCAGTGGTTACTCCATGTTATAATTGAGTAAAAATGACCTCAGGTGAACAATAGTGGACCTCTTTTTTGTTACTGTCCAAAAACAAAACTAAAATGAAGAAGCAGTCTGTGAATAACAATAAGGATATGATGATATCAAGCACGGAGGTGGAGGTGTGATGATTTGGATCCAGATGTCAATCCCTGATATCTGGTTCACTTTCCCACATTTCTATATATCATTGCCTCAGTTTATTTGTATGCTCTGACCTGTCTTGTAGTCTTTCTTCAGCTTTAAGGTCAGATTAGTGTCAGGAGTTTGGGTTTTGCTTATTTGTTTGTTTACCAGCTGTTCTGTTGTAGATTTGCAGATGTGCTTGGGATCCTGTTTCACACAAGTTTAGCCAAGTTTTAGCTGGCGGACAGATGGCCTCACGCTTGACTCGGGTAGAGTTTGATGTACAGGAGCTGAAGTGTCACAACACAAAGACCACAAGCTACCATCCTCCCTCCTCCACCATGTATGAGGTGTTTGTGCTAACAGGCCGTGTTTGGTTTTGTCTCCTGATGTGGTGAGGTGCATTATGGGTAAAATCTTGATGTGATTTTTCCAAACCTAAGCCATATGGCCCTCATCTTTATAGAGACAAGTAGCTTCCTCCTGGCAGCCCTTCCAAACAAGCCACACTTGAACAATTTTTAGTAATCTTATAGTATTTTAATATATATGCAACTTTGTGAAAACAGCATTTCCATTAAAAAGTTTTACCAGTCAACACAGTCACATATTCGGCTCTACTTGTTTTGTTTTGTTTTTAATGGCTACTTACTTTAGGCATCATATAGGTGCTAGGTGCTAGGTATAGGTGCTAGGAGTTAGTTCAGCCTGTTCCTTTTTTTTCACTCTCAGCCCCTACATGTCTTTTATCCCAAATTACTCTATTTGGTTCCTCGGTCTTTTAAGAAAGAGGTTCTCATCTCTTAATTGCCTTCTAATTTCTCTTCCCCACCAAGCCCCCACTCTCAAAATCCCACCTGCTGCCCAGCTTCTACATTGCAGGTTCTAATTCTTTGGAGGGCGACTGAGTCATGTTTATCATCCCTAATATCTCTATGTATGCCTAAAAAGTGCAAACTGATAAGCTGGACATTAAACTTCAAGTGTTTTATCATTAAGAAAGTCTTTGAAGTCTTCATTGTGAGAGTTATCCGATTGTCATTACAGCCATAAGAGATTAATTGTCCTCTCATTTACGTTTCTGTGCTCTGGTGGTCATTGCAAGGATAAAAATATCATGAAAGGGAGGGTACATGAATGTGAGTGTGTATATCGGGGTATATGTGTGAGGGTGTGTGTTTGCATATGCGCACTCAGGTATATAGAATAAGAGAAAACTTAGCCATGTATAAAATTGGCTTCCCGGGCTGGTCGCGCGTTTTCACTCAACCAGCCTTGTAGTTCCACTGAAACTATCGTTCAGATCACCTTGAATGGCGATCCCAACCCTCCCTCCCATCTCTTCCTTCCTCCGGTTCTGCAGGCTGAGCTCTATTTCAGCAGCCACCCGTAAGAGACTGGGCAAGGATTTAAATTGAAACCTTCCCATTTATGAATCAAATTTGTTCCACGTATACATTTTCCATACTGCGCCGGTCTGCATTAGACTGTGTTTAGATAAATCTACTTGTCCGCATGTGTGCGAGCGTGTGTTTAAAAAGACCTACACGTGCTGAAGGTGTGTGTATGATCTCGCATGTGTGCGTGAGCGCAGTGAAGAATTATGCCATTGTTCCCCTCATCAGCTTTGTTTATAGTACACTTGACTTAACCTGGTGCTCTGTATGTATAAAGTTATGTCTTGTAAGGTCTGGATTTATTAATCCTCCTGAGATTTTTGTTTGCTGGATTCCTGGAATTATATAGTGTTTACTCAGGAAATAGTAACCAACTGTTGCTTGGCATCATTCACTGAGTGGACAACATGTGACGACCTGCTGCTCCCTTCACAAAATTAAACTGACCATGTCATGGATGGAGGTTAAAAGCCTTTGCGTCGTATTGATTTCACTCCATAAATCCTCTTCATGTGGGGTCTCAGAGCTACTGAGACACAAAGTAAAAGTACATGCAGGGAATCATCAAATGTCCAGTCTCCCTTTGTGGCCTGTAGAGAAACTCTGAGCTGGCCCAGCTGATTCTGATTTTGCCAGTGTCAGAAAGAAAAAGAAAAAACCCAAAACATCTAGCTAAATTTGAAAGAGCCCATAGACGCAGCACAGATGACAGCAGCTGCAGTCAGAAAGGCTGCTTAACTGGTTGATGCTTCAATGGGAACACTGATGTGCATTTAGACCAGTGGAAAAGATATCAGTGAATTGGGTGGGAGGTTGTGTGGTCCAAAGTGCCTGTTTGATGGCTGTGCGTTTTATAATGAAAAACATAAGCCCGTGCCTTCTACAAAACACTTAAAATGTCAGTGCAGGACATCATCAGACAATCAGCAAGAAATATCAGCTGACTGTTATAAAGAAAGGTATTTTGTGGAAGAGTTTCAATGCATAAATCCCTCATTAGAATGATAAATGACCATTTGTGAGGTCAGTGATGCAAAAAAAAACATGCAATGACTTCAAGAAAAAATGTGACATGAAGGCATAGGTCATGCTATTTTCACATTCTGGACAAACTGGATTCTGCATGGTTGGTGGACACCAGGAGAACTGAACAAGTCTTCCTGGATGATCCCATCCACAAGACCTGAGCAGCTACCAAATAGTGTGATGAGTATGTCAGTGATGTAAATGCCAAAGACTTTACAGTCGCTACATCCCGACTGAGCCAAACCCTCATGAGAGAGTTTGAACCCAGATGTTCAAAATAAAAAAATAGTCAAGAAAGTTCATATCATGAAAGTATTTCCACACAGAAACTATTTTTGTTCTCCTTGTGTGCTGCTACACCCAAAATAAATTACACAGATGGCATTTTTTTCATTATTCTCACTAAAATTCGCAAACTACTCCCCAAAGGGGTGTTTAATAACTTTTAACAGGTGGTAAAGTTCACAGTTTACAAAGAGAGGAGAGGTTGAGTGGAGGTAGTGTACAAAGTCAAAGTAAATTTGAATTAAATTAAGATTGTGTTCTTGTGCTATTTAGCTCCTTTTTCATACCTTACAAACTACTTGGCTCGAAGTCAGCAGTGATATCTGTTTGGTTAAAATTAACAAAGAGAAACTATGGCTTTTACTCAAACAGACACGGTAACATCTTCATCAAAAATAACCTTTTTCCTTTGGCTGATCACAAAAAACGTGGCCCTCACAAAAACCACACGTCCCCATACACATAAAGAATTTCTGTTCGAAAGTTTCTTTTTTGCTACAATTTCATGTTTTGCTGTAAGACCAGACTGGTTAGACAGAGCTCTCTAACACTGTCATCATCAAACAAATGAGGGAGTATTTATTTTGGAAGAATGGCAACCCAAACCTCCAGCAGAGTTACTCAGACTTGGAAGATTAACGCCTAAAAGAGAACCGGAGCTGCTCTGGTGGTCCGTCTTTCGAATACGTTCCATGACGCTTTTACATTCGCTTTGTCACCCGTCTGTGCATTCAGGTGAATTTAAAGACTTTCTTCTGAATAATATGTTCATGAAAAGACACAATTCACATGTAAAAGTGAACAAAAGCATACACTGTTTTTATTTAACTTCCACAGCAATACTTTCATTTTTCTAAGTGTTATTACTTTTCCAAATAATTTCTCTGTTATCGGAACTGACAGGTTTGACTGTTAAAGGGCAGTTATTAGTCAGTGTGATCATTTCACTTCCTTTCCATAACAAATCTGCCAGAGAAGATGTTTTAGTTTCCTTCTCTTAGACTGAGATTAATTTTAGCAGCAAATGAGCTGGGTGAGTGGATGTACACTGGGACATTACCCACATCAAGCTCAGAATTACTCTGATGCACTGTATCTATTGGTTTTGTTGAAGTTGTTTGTGAAACGTCTTGAAGAATGAGGCCGGGGGCAGATAAAAGATGATCAAACGAGGCATGAGTGATTAGTTACACAAGAGACTTTAACTTGAGCTCATCTAATAGCTGGTTAGAACAATTTTATTCTAAGGAAAGCCACAGAATAAAATAAAAGCAGGGAGAATAACAGAAGGTGTGTTACATTTTATATTTCCTGCATCAAAAGTCAGATTTTCCCTTTTTGAATCTTTATTTCTAATATTGTCTTTTGTCTGAAAGACTTTTTTTCAAAGAGAAGAATTGCACGTGTTTGAATAAAAATCCTTATGGAGCATTTTTAGTGACCTCACGAAGAGGATTTTGTGGCTGTTGCAAAGAAAGAAGTAAAAATCTGACAAAATCCAAAAGCGTCGGTCCAGCTCTGTGAATAACGGCTTCGTCACTCCTCAACTCCCCCTGAGCAGAAAGCAAAGATGAAGGGAAGAAGAGGCAAAAATGAGTGAACATAGTGAGATGGAAAACGTGAGGAGTGGGCCAGGGCTCAGCGAGTGATTTCATTAGTATAGCTGTCCTATTGTCTGAACGTACCAGAGACTGAGTCCAGAAGACGCTTGAAGATGTCTAATTCTTGTGTGTTTGCATGTAAACGACAACAGGAGAGTTAAAAGGAACAGAGAAGACAAGAAGGATCAGAAAGGTGTGAGAATGACAAAAAGAGAACAATCAGAATTATAATATTGATACTGATACACTTATGACATATTCCCATTAGTTTATGTGTTGATATATACTCTCAATATGTTTCTCCACTTTCATGGGACCACTCTATTTCAGTCCTGTTTAAACCAAAAGGGAGTGAGCATGGAAAAAACTTCAGCTGGCTTCCATGCATCTTTAATACCACAAAATTGAGCCTTCCTGTCACCATGAGTAAACCTGTGAACAGAATATTCCAGTTTAGCTGGAATATTCTGGTGTCATCTTCTCAGAAGTTCACGCTGCCAGACTGAAAACACAAAACTCTGTGTCGATGGCTCTGCCAGCCTGTAATGCAGTGGAAAATACTGGCGATCCCAGTGGACGCAGAAGTCGGCACTGATTAGCAGGATCGGGGTTCATGTTGACGTAGACGGACAGATAGACAGGTTGGGCAACGACATGTAACTTTCTTTTCTTAATCATGCCTTTATTTATTTTATCAAATGTGAAGCAAAAAAGAAAAAGGAGAAAAATCATGTGGGCAATACTAAGTACAGCCTTATTTCTCTCATAGGATTTAAGGGAGGACGGTCTGCTTTATTAATTAGCCAGTGATAGACTGAACTTTAGAAAGTGTGCTGACCTCTGTGAAATCAGTCATCAGCTCTGACTCTGATCATCATTTCAGTCATACTTGTTGCTTGGTGACTGTACACCGTATTACGTCCATACAAAGACCCACTATGATCAGATTACATTTTTTAATATATTTTTTTAAAAACTTAGTAAAAAGACTGGGTTATTAACTTTTGCACATGACTGTATGCGGAGGACCAGAAAGATTCATGTCTAAACTTTGACTAAAAGCACCCAAAGGTTGAAACCAATATTCGAATTACAATCTGAGTCCAGACAAAAAGCCTCTGTGTGAGGCTTTTTGCCGAAAAGGACATAAGGAGCAAATGACCTGGAAAGTAGAGGAACAGAGACGGAGAATAAAGCAGGCAGGCTGTTGATTTGTGAGCAGAAGTGTCCATGTAAAACCTATAAATGCTATACTGACATATGGATGGACCAGCAGCCAGGCTGTAAACTGAGACCAGAATTACCCTTCACAAGTCATGCTTTCCATGAAGCAGTATCTCATATTCATTCCCCCCGTTTTCCTCCTTTCTTCAGATGAAATCTATAGCCTATGAAAATCTCAAAGGAAAATTTTATGTCATTCTCAAATTCACTTATCTAATTATTAAACTTTTGATTGTGCTGCAGATGGAAAAATATTCAGATATCCCAATTCTCTGTGGGATGACTTTATCTGATATGGGCCTTTTGTGATGGATGGGTCTGAAACGGAAACCGCTTAAAGCAAAGAACTAACCAATGTGTTAATAAAACCTCTGTTACAGTCTGACATTTTCACAAACTCCAGATATTACATGGATACTATATTGATATTACTAAAAAAAATAATGGATGCCCAAAGATTTATAAGATCATTTTCATCAATATAATATAAAACACCTATCCATATTCTCAAATAGACTCTCTTTGCAGAAGGAGGCTGTTTTCACAAGGATTTTCTTAAGTTAAAGAGTACCTTCTTCTTCTTCTTTCCTTTAAAGGTCACCGCAATGCATCATCAGTTTCAGTCTTACCCTGTCTTCTGCAACTTCCTCCAGAAAATCCAGAAATGTTCTTTTTCTCTTAAGTCTCTTTTCTTTCCTCCTGCCTGGGAGCTCCATCTCCACCATCCTTCTACCAGCGTATTCACTATCCCCCCTTGTTGCATTGTCCAAACCAGCTCGGACCAGACTTTCTTATTTTATCTCCACGATGTCCAACCCCAGCTCTTCATCTTCTACCACAGCCAACTGAGAAGAAGACATATATTTGTCTTAATGCAGTAAGTTAAATCCAAGTTGTTAAAAAGTTTTACCGGCTACGTTTTTATATGGCCAGTAAAACAAGAGGAATACCACATGCATCGACCCAGCTGTTGTTATTTCACCTGAGCTGCTCCTATTAGAGTTTATGGTTAAAGTGCAGCCAGAAACTGATTGTGCGCACTGCAAAATAGAAGTGTGCGTGCTGTCTTGGTAGATTGTACTCTTTTAAATACATATATATATATATATATATATATATATATATATATATATCTGTGTGTGTGTATACATATATATATATATATATATATTAAATGCAGTTCTGCAACTGCACTGAACACTCAGTAGAACATCTTATGCAGCATTATTAATATTCTTCTTAATGTGATCTGTTGGTGATAGAATATACAGTTATGGAAAATAAACTTTTAATGCCTCACATTTACTATCTAAATGTATATATATTAAAAGCAATATTAAATTTTTTTAAAAAATCTTATTTTGTTGTTTTTAGTCATTACTGGCTTAAACTTCTACTTTGCATTGTTTCATTTTCAGAAGATGTTTGCACATCTTAAGCTGCTTTCTCAGCTTCATCAGCTAAAAATACAACTGCTTTTAGATGCAAAATTCATTCATTTTGTATAATGATCTTGCAGTGATGTAATCAGTGAAAACAATTTAATGTGCTCAAATTTAGATTTGAGAAGCACAGTTGTTTGCTTTTTCAATTCACTTTCAGAGCATTGCCTTTATTTATTTATTTTTTACTATTTTCATTTTACTTCTGTTTTGAAAAGAGAAACAGCAAAACTGAATCTTCAATATGCTTTTCATGGGAGTTCGTATGAACATCAGTGCAACATAACACAACAAACATTGCATATCGGAGCTCTGTGACATACTTTATTTTTAACTTAAATGTCTGTAGGTTTTATTTTCTTTTGCATTTATGCAGCATATGTTGTAGTAGCAAATGTTGCTGCGTGGAGCATTTTCAGAGGGAGTTTTCTTTTCCTTTTCCTTCTTTTTCTTCTTTTGTTAGTGAAATGCTGCTTTTTATGTGCTCTGTAATCAAAGGTGATAAAAGTGACAGGTTGGCACATAAAGTAGTAAAAACAACTTGTGTCTCAAGTCGATGCAGGATTTTCCATTATTAGACCAAGTCACAATTCTCTCCAACTTTAACTGAGTTCTGCCAGAGTTTAAACAACAATGAATCGGTTGTGATTGCAAGCTGATGTTGTTTTGCAAATGCTATATTAATAAAATGGGTATCCAGAGGAAAAAATTTTAAAGTGCTTGCCATGCACATCACATGATTAAAAAAAAAAGTTTTATTGGCTTGCATGAGGCATTTCACTTCAAGTCATCTTTCCTTTTGCTATATATATATGTGTGTA
>JAOWBL010004867.1:0-10723 GCA_028564865.1 Zenarchopterus dispar | reverse complement strand
TAAACTGTCTGTATTTTGGTAGTTCCTGGCTCAGATTCCCCTTATTAAAGTCACCAAGGACTATAACTAAGGAGTCCGGAAAAGTCTCTTCCACATGCAGAATCTGGACCGCGAGTGCGCGCTGAGCTTCTTGCACTTCCGCGTCCGGCGGGATGTATACAGCAACCAGAATGAATTAAGTGAACTCACGCGGGGAGTAAAATGGCTTACAGTTGATGAAGAGATATACAAAGCACGAGAAACAACGCTCTTCACAACGGAGGGTTCCAACCCAAGTCCAGTACCCTGGTGGAGGCCAACAAAAACACTGTCAAAAGTTAAAAAAATAAACGAACAAAAAAATAAAAAATAAATAAAAATCAATAAGCCAATGCCACAGCTAGGAGAAACTAAATGAAAAGATGGAGGAGGATACACCATCATGGAAGGAAATGGGTCAGGTCTAAAAGTCCTACCAAGACTGATCTGAAAGACTACACAGACACATTTATCATGGTGAGGAATGGACCAGGGAAACATATTGAAACACAACCCAACAGCCCAGTCTCCCAGCAAACCCCTGCTAACGAAACCTGGCTAGTGTGTTATATAGATGTCCTTCACACCCACACCTTTGCACCAAGGTCCTGGTTTGTTTTGAATATGACCTATCCTGAGGAGGAATGATAGGGTTTTCCTTGTTCAACGTTAAGAGATAGTGACAGAGGGTTATTAGTCTGATGATTGGTGATGACTAACCAGCTGCATTTTGGCGAAGTTGATAAACTTCTGAAGAAGGCAGTGGCAAGACATGACATAACCCCAAGAGAAACCAAGAAGAATAAACATGAAAAGCTTTAAAAAATGTCAAGGGATGAAAGTTTTAGAAGAAAAGATGTGAAAAGTGAAAGCAGCACTGGCGCCAGTGCTAATCAGAGCATTCAAGCTAGGAACAATTCTGCAGATCCCATAACAACACTAGAGACCTCCATGCAGAAAAGCTCAGTTCTAGAAATCCTTGGAACAAATAGCATTGAAACAAGTGTTTCTCGTTCCCGATTCAGTTCATTACAATCAATGTCCTACTGATTTTTTTTTCTGGTGGTGCTGTAAACAAGGAAGAGGAAAGTCTTCTGTCTGAGGAACCCAAGCACAGAACCAAACCAATGCTGTGGCAATGATCACAAACATCAGCTGTCCTGGCAAAGTCGTGCCAGACAAAGGTCACTGCAAGCTGCCGCTGCCTCCCTCCAAGCCAAACTTATCATTATAAAATGTGATTGCACACTCAAAATAATACACTGCCCTCTGGAGACTCAACAGTAATCTTCCAGTAAGTTGTGGTAATGTGAATTGTCAGATTTCAAGAAATGTACATCTTAACCACAATATGCTTGTAGCTCGTAGTTGACAATAGTGTTACATTGAAGTCAGAACAGGGAATAACATCACATGAGTTGATCTGGTTCCAGTTGCAAAAATGGCAAATATATTCATGGCTGCAGGGAACCTTTCCAGCTGTTAGATTTGCTGCTGCCACTGCTTAGCAATAATAATTCATAAAAATGCAATATTTAGCAGATACAAACAGTGCAGCAACACAGAACTGTTATAAACAGTAAAATTAGCAAAGCATTTAGTTTTTTGGCACAAGTAGCAGCCAAGATAGGTTCTGAAGTTGGTGTGGTTTCTCTGACTTTCCAAGTTGGAATTATTTAGGCATTGCAGTTGAAAATTATAAAGAATGAGGTCATTTTGACTTCTGAGTACAAAAAAGACAGATGCCGAAAACCAAGCCCTCTTATGTGTGGAGCCAAGGATGTCTGAAGGATTCCTGGAGGAGAAGTGAATTCAAAACTTTAGAATCGCTCGTACAACTTTTAGAAATAAAATCTTACTTTTTCAAATTGCCAGAAAAACCACCTAACCTAAACCTTTTTGAAATACCTGGAAAGTTTTACAGAATTAGTACATTTTCATTAGTTGTATTTTCTGCTTGCTATTTCGTATGTTTCAGTTTCAGGGGTAACAGATTACCCCAAGCCCCACCCCCACATACATGAAGAAAGAAACAAAAAAAACAAAGCAACTACTGTCCGTCAACATTAATTCCAAAGACATGAAAAAACATATGAATCCTCATCTAACATCACAAATTTGTCATTTCTTTTTCAGATGTTGTAGATCAACGTTTTCCAAATGTTTTCTGTAGTCTGAGTGGGTCATCATATTTTAAGTCCCTTGGAAAGTATCTTACAAAGATTAAGAAAAACAAAAGTCATGGTGTTAAGATACAGTCAGAGTTGAAATAAGCTCTTGTGGAGTTTTGTACATGTTGCTGTACATACTAGAAAGCTAAAACCAGGACTGCAGAAAAGTCTATTTACATGGAGTTACCTCCTATAGTATACAAGAGATTATCGAAGAAAAATATTATCAAACATTGTTGAGTTCTGTTGACAAAAAAGTATATGTGTGTGTGTATATATATATATATATATATATACACACACACACACATATTACATTTCTAGCACAAGACTGTACACCATCTTGTATTGAGAGGCAGTTTCATATGGCAAAGTGATAAATGAGTATTTCATGCTGCACTAATATAGTGCAAAATTATGTCAATAAATAAATAAATAAATAAATAAATATAAAAAGATGGAGGAGGCAGGAAGAAATATGGTCAGATCTGGGATTCATTTAGCTTGCTTTTTCTTTTCAGGCAGCTGATTTAATGAGTTGTAACCAGAACACAATGACAAAGAGAGGCATTGAATTTTCTTAGGCAGACCAAATGAAATATGAAATTCTGGATTCTCAAAGTTGAAAACATTCCATGGGAATCATTAGGAATATAATGGGGATATACAGTAATTAATGGGTATAAACCTCAAATTTGAAATACTGCAGACTCACCAACAAAGGGAACTTAAATTTAGTCTTGAAAAAAAAAATCCTTCAGTATAATCTTGGAAAAACCAAAAAAACCCAAAAAAGACAGTTCTCTTTTCCTGTTTAGCTAGCTAGATAGCTTCACCACTATGAACAGAAAAAAAATCTTTCACTACAATCTTGGCTGAATAAAAATCAGTTGAATTTATGGCCTCTACACTTTATCTAGCAGCTAATTTACTACCAAACTACTTACCAAACATGCTACATATAAAGTACACAATTTCATTGATAATTGTTATTTTAATTTAGCCACCATGGTGCTAATTAGCTTGTCATCTTGATGTTTCGTCTACTTGCCAGTTCTCTTATCATACTAGGATAGAGCTTACAGTTTGATTTAGCTCAACAAAGGAACCCACATACATTCATTTAGCATCATTATTTTTCATCTGTCCAGCATCAGTTGTTATTTTAATCAGAATATCAGAATAAAGTTTTTCTTTTTTTCTTCATCTATATATTTGAGCATTGCATGTACTGGGGATTTTTCAAAGTTCTTTTCCAGTCTTATTTTATAAACTATTTGAGGTGTGGACGTATTTCATCCTAGCCATTGGAGAAGGAAAGGCAGGAAACTGAAAATAATTGAGGGGGATCAAAAAGAATATATTTAAGCTATTCAAAATATGCTATTTTTTGTGCTCAGTGAAGGAATCCGTTGATTCACAAAGAAATCATGTGAAAAATGTAAGTGTTAATTTTTGTTTCCTGAAATTACCACTGATTAATTCCTCTATATACCCACTAATTCCTAAAAATTTCCAATGCCTACCATTGTCAAGCACAGCGGTAGAGGGATGGGATTTGGAATTGGCCTGCAGCTTAACTCCACATGAAAGTTTTACAGAAGAGTATTAAAAATATTCCACCCCTCTGCAACTCTGACCAAGAGTTGACATGTGATACAAAGATCACATTACTAAAATCGTACAAAACAAAAAAAATGATGTATAAATATTTGTGCTTTCACAGCAACCTATGTCTTGGATGGACCCCCTCCAACAGCCATAGTTTCAGTGCTACTGGTGGTAGTACATGATGAAGAAGAAAAGGCAGATTTACATAAGATGATAAAGAATTCATGAAGGCTCCTGTGAAGTATCAAAATGAGAATTAAAAAAGAAGACAGGAACTTCAAGGCTGCTCATGAACGTTGATTCAGTGTCTTGAGCTTTGAGGTTTCTCCTTCTGTCAGACCCTGACTTTAAGGAATTTCAGAGGCAACCCTGTTTCCTGAACAAGGAGCAATATTTGTACAGCGAATCAGCATCATGAGGAGGAAGACTTCTACATGTCAGCATCTCCATCGTAGGCGAGAGTCAGGGGCTTCAGTCGGCTGCTCATCTGCCGTCGCTGTGGCTTCTTTGGCTTTTTACTACAGAGACAAAGAAAGAAAGAAAATGAGAAAGAAGTGATGAAGACTGATGATAGTTTAAATAATCTATGAATGTTTTCATTCTTTGTTTCTTACAGCCCCTTTTAAAAACAAACAAAAAAAAGCCTAACCAAAGGAAGTTAGTCCACCATGGGAATGCCATGGAAAATGTTCAAGAGTAATGTACTATTGACTGACAATGTATGTATGTTTGAACATTTCTGATAAACATTATTTCCAATTGAAAAGAAAACTGTGACAGAAACTGTGACAAGATCAGAAACTGTGACAAGAGAGTGGATGTTTCTGGATTAAATGTTATTGCATGACCACTAGATGGCAGTGAAACATCAATAATTTAACTCCACAAAATCTCAGAGCTGCAGCTTCCAATAATAAAGAAACATAAAATAAAAACCTATCAGACACTCAAGGTTTATCTGCAATTATTATTGTAAGTTACTGACTTTACCTTTATGCTTATCAATCATTTTAACTAACTTTTTTTATTGCACTACATTGTTTATTAGTACAGGTTAGTAGCACTCATAGTAGTAGTGGTCATAGTAGTGTAGTTCCAGTAGCTGATCATATTTAAAGACTGGTTAAAAATATGGTTTTGACCTTCATAACAAGACTTCACATCTCTAAAGGGGGTTCATTTTTTATATTACATCAAGTAAAATTATATAAAGCCACAAATACATGAATAACTAGGGTTGTGGAGTTTTGATGAACGGGCTTGGCTACAGTTAAAAGTCAAGTGTCATCCCTCTAGAGCCCCTTCACTATCACAAACCAACTTCTGAGATATTAATAAAGACTTAACAGAGCATAATCATTCCTATTTTTGAGGTAACATAGTTTGTAGTGCTGTTAACTGTACTAATAGACCACTGTGACTAGTTCCGGTTTGGCCTGGAAAGGTTTGATGGTGAAGCTTAGCAAAGCAGCCAGCTCCACCCCTGGCTGGAGGCTAATAGAAGAGACAGCTGCACTACAGCAGTAGCCCTGCCAACGGGCTACCGGTTTTGAACCTTTTTCTAACTGGGGTTGTAGTTTTTTTTCACTGAATTATTTTTTGACATATTTGTATACTCTACAAAATAAAGTCTTGAAGTCTATTTTACCGCTTAGGCTGACTGTCGTGGATGCCGTTCCACTCACCTCCCAGATGTGATCCACTGAGATGAGTAAACAAGAACTCTGTTTTTAGGCACATGCTGCATGGATGTTGTTTGGCAAGTGTAATGGAGTTAAAGAAGGCCCTGATTAAGTGATGAGGGTTTCAAAGTGAGGTGGTGGCAGTGAGTCCTCCATCTGTAAGTGCTGAGATGATGGAGGCTGCTGACTTTGTGGCTGCTGCTGCACTTGGCTGTCCAGCTTTAACTCATCTTGCTCTAGTTTCTGGCAGGCAGGACAGGTGTAAGGCACTGTGTAACTGTCTGGTTCCATCCAGAAAACCCCATCTGAGGGGGAATTAGGGCTTGACTTGCAGCAAAGACAACAACCACAATAACTGCTCACGAAGCATGAACGTGGTGGCACATAAATAAAAAAAGATGAGAAATGAAAGGACAAATGTTAAAGAAATCCAAAGAAAGATGGAAAAATCGAAAAAACATGAGCAGTGATGTGATGAAGCTCATTTCCATTTGCTGACAAGGCCTGTTTTTGAGATTCTTGCTTGAAAGTGAATAATGTTATTTAAAATGAGTAAATCTCAGCAACTACAAGGTATATTTGAATAAATTTAGCATCAAAATAAAAGTTTGTTGGAATCACCTGACATCTTCTTGTGCTTTGTTTCCCATGTGGACTAGCTGCTAAGTTATGGGTGTTTTTCAAGGCCATATCTGAGGAATGGCTTGATGGATTGATACCTCTTTGGCACCATTAAATCAATGAACATATCACAAATTCCTATGACTTTTTGGCATTATCCAATTAGAACAACATAATAGTGCATGTTTCCAAGATGCTGGGTCAGTGTAAATCTGGATTTGGAAACTCTAACTAGCAACAGAGATTAAAAAAAATGGTTTCGATTTGATACAAAGTTAGGATTGTGTGAATTCAGTGGGTATTTTCTCTGTAACATGATTTATGATGGTGAAACACCAGAGGTCAATTCAGAGTTGCGTCGTAGAAACTGAAGAAGTTCCTTTTGCATTTTGACTGCTAGCTCAGCAAGTTTTTGTTAAAGAGTGCTGATATTTACATTGTTACCCTCTTTGAAGGTCTTCCTTATGCTTCTTGGTGCTGTTTTTCTGTGCTGTGCCACATTTTCACTGCTTAGCTTCTTCATGATGGAACTGTGTTTATTTTAGGTAGAAATGGTCTTTACAGTGTGACAGAGTAACACCTTTGTGATTGTGTTATGTTATTTACAGGAGCTAACTGGGAGACTTATCCTTCCTGACTAAGAGAATCAGGTGTTTGTGATCTAGAAGGACATTTGTTCCGGATGGAAGTTGGTTTTGTTGCTGGTGTCTCTAGTGGACGTTTAGCATATTAGCCTGCATGGCTCTCCGTTGGTAAGTTTACATTTGAATCTCTCCATCATTGTTTTGTTACTTTCTTCTAGAGGCATTGGGAAAAGTCAAAGTGAGTTATGTAATTTATTCACTTTCACACTAACTTTTCATTTAGCATTTTAGTGCTTTGGTGTGAGCTGTGTCCTTGTGGTTTTGATTTTGAACAATTTCATCGGCCATTGTGGTCAGTGTTTGATCATTAGCATTTAAGAGTAATGAGAACCTGCATCAAAAACGAGGATTATTTTTAATAGGGTTCTGGACTCCATATTAGAAGCACCTATAACTTCAATTATCCTTTGTTTGGGGATGGAGGTGTTTTGTTTTCTTGGTGATCTCCATCACATCACTGAATGCTGATGAATGACAACAAAACTCAAATATAACCATGAATGGAACAGACATTTAAATGTTGCTGTCTTACCATGCTAAATATGTCATAGAGATGATGAAGACGAGGAGAACAAACACTCCAGCAGCTACTCCGTACACCCAGGTCTTCAGCTTCCCATCTGCACGGAGTTGAACAAGAACATGTTAATTCACTGTAGAGCAGCGGATATCAATCACCAAGAGTTTAAACCAAAACAACTGTCTACTTCCACTGTAGAGGCTCTCTGCATTATAGGATACATCACACGAGGTAGACTGGTCAGTTGCAAACTGGAAATTCTTAAAATACAGCAGATTCCACAACAGTTCACATTTTTTGTAAATCAGTTAAATGACTGAAATTATTCTTGACAACCTTTGCTTTTTTTTCATGTGTATGGCCAAGATGATGGTTCTGTTTGAGGCAAAGTCCCATTCCTACTAATTTTCCACTCAGTTCCAGCTGAAACAGTTCCTGGCTTGTGTTTCCAGTGCCAGCTGTGTAATGATGGCTACAGAAACATCAGCTATGTAGCATCATCAGATCTTATGCACCCAATGGAAAGGCTGGACCTAAATATTCAGATATCTGGATGTTTTCTCATCAGTCATCACGTAAGTACTTGTTAATTTTATAATTTTTTAAATTTTAATTTTGTGTAATGTTTGCCGTACTCAGGCTATTGTGATCTTGATATATTTTCATAGCTGCCTTGCAGCTTCTTAGCATCTATCTCATTTCCATATGCCCTCTGTAAATCTATACGAAATACATATGTTCCTAATGTTCAATGCCAGGATGTACAGGTTTTGATAGATGAGTCAATACTGGTAAGCTCCCCCAGGCTTGGCTCCAGGCTGGGAACCCCAGTAACCCATGATCAGGCAAGAGACACTGTGCCCTTTAATATTTAATTTCTGTACATTGACAATGGAGCTTCCAGGCAGGCATCAAAGAGGAACACCAAAGAGGAGTCAGCCAGATGTGATGAAAGAGGAAATGTTGGTGTGAGACTGGAAGAGTCAGAAGACAGGGTCAGATGGAAGAGAATGATTTGCTGTGCCAATGGCTAAAGGGGAAAGGAGGAAAGCAGGAGAAGAAGACATCTATTTAAATGACACATGGTCTGACCCATCTCTCAGGACTAATGTGCCATGGGAAACCTTACCAGGGGCAGTTGCCCCCATCAACATAGCTCTTGGGTTTATTTAGGTGGCTATTCCATCCTGGGGCATACCCAGGACATGCCAGAGATATGACATCTCTCCCTTATTTTCTCCCTGAAAGAGCTGGAGAGGGAGATCTGCTCCCCTTCATCAGACTGCTGCTTCCAAAGTGGCAGATGCTTCAGTAGGTGGAGGGTTACCATGACAAAAATCTAAGAAATAACACATGGAAGAATATTGACTTCTGTGAAGAAGATGAACTGACTAGTTTCTAACTACTGAAATATGTTTGTGTGTCCAAAAAAAAAAAAAAAGCATCTTGTGGAATTATTATTGCTCCAAACAATCTCAGGTCCTTTGTGCTTCAGCTCTGATTTTTTTGTTTTTTATTTTGTGTTTGACATGTTGCATAGAATGATGATCAGTGTTTCTAGCTCCATTTTAAGCATTGAACACCTTTGAATTTGGTACCCCAACAGAAGGAAACCAAATGGTAAAATGGTACAAATCTCTTACTTTGGTATCCTTTCCAGCTTTCAACTCTGAAACACTGTTCCAAGCTGTTACACTCAGTGGAAATATCACTTTTGCTGCTGCCATATGTGACATTCATCCTGATGACATGATGCTGACAAGTTTCTTGACTCAGAACCAGATCATAAAAACTCTCCTGATACGTATTTGTTATGGTGTATCATTTCAAACTCAGCCGTCAGTATAGCTATACGCTGTGTTACCTGGACCAAACGGTTGCAGAAACCAAGGCCGTCCTGCCCTGCCTGGGGCGCTGGCAGCTGGCTGAGTGGGGTTGAAGGCTCGAATAGTCTTCACGTCAGCTTTGTTGTCGCCTGCAGTGGGGAACTCCAGCATAGGAATGACTGTGCACTGATCCAGTAGACCATCAGAGGTCATCACTTCTGTGTAGCCATCTTCACAGCCACACACCCCTGCCTGAAACCAAGGGTTATTGTTTTTAATGCAATATAGACATCATAACCATTTACTTCTCAAAACAACTGAATTCATTTGACTGCAACTCTCATTATTTGTTATTTGCAGCATTTAAAAGCAAGAGGCTGAGTCAGTATCTTGTAAATATTCAGAATAGTCTAGAAAGAAATGTGAGGACATCCAACAACTGAAGATTGCCTGAAACTGGGTCATGTGACAGGAAATGATCTCAAACGCAGCCACAAATCCATATTAGAATGCTGAAAAATAAAAGAAGAATGAAAAGACCAAGCATCTGAGAGGGCTCAGACGGGTCAGAATTAGATTAATTGATGGACTGCAGTTCCAGTATGAGAAGAGAGCAAATGTTTCTCCAGAAACCACATTTAAACCAGTGAAAGTAGGATCTTCTACAGGAAAACACATCTACTGTCGTTATGCCATATTAAGCATTACATTGTCTATTTATTTACAGCTTTTAAGTCATTCCAAATTGTGTTTCAATTTTCATTGGAACTCTTCAAAATAAGTGAAACAAAGGAGCAGCTGGCTAGCTGAACTGATGAGCAGCCGGACACCTGGACAGCTGGTCTGATGAGCGGCTGGACAGCTGGTCTGACGAGCAGCTGGACAGCTAGACTGACAAGCAGCTCCACAGAAGAGCAGCTGGAAAACTAGACAGAGCAGCAGCTCGACGCTGGAAACACGAACAGCTGGATAGAGCAGGATCTGGGCAGAAGAGTAGCTGAACAGTTGGACAGACAAGCAGCTGGACAGAGGAGCAGCTAGACGACTGGACTGACCAGCAGCTGGACAGAAGAGCAGCTGGACAGATGAGCAGTTGGACAGTGGAGCAGCTGGAAAGCTAAACAGAGGAGCAGCTGGACAGCTGGACTGACGAGCAGCTGTACCGAGGAGCATCTGGACAGAGGAGCAGCTGGAGAGCTAGAGAGAGAAGCAGCTGGCAGAAGAGCAGCTGGACAGCTAGACAGAGTAGCACCTGGACAGCTAGACCGAGGAAGAGCAGAACAGCTGGAAAGCTGGTCAGATGAATAGCTGGACAGAAGAGCAAGTTGAACAGATGGACTGATGAGCAGCTGGACAGAAGAGCAGCTGAATAGCTGGGCAAAGGAGCAACTGGACAGCTAGACAGAACAGCAACTGGACAGAAGAGCAGCTGAACAGCTGGACAAAGGAGTAGCTGGACAGAAGAGCAGCTGGACAGAGAAGCAGCTGCCGGTAGTAGAGCCAAGTTTGTTTCAGTTTGAATAATTTGAGAAATATTCATATTGAATTGATGTAATCCATCCATCCATCCATCTTCCTCCGCTTATCCGTGGTCGGGTCGCGGGGGCAGTAGCCTGAGCAGGGGGACCCA